>JACSOB010000186.1:0-44018 GCA_019677175.1 Bombus sylvicola | reverse complement strand
GCATAAAGTGCAGTGAAAAGAGCGCTTAAACGTCGAAATATCTCAAACGGGATGGAAATGACGGTCAATTTTCGTCATCGCGATTTGCGAGCCGTTGACGGTCAATTTTCGTCAAAACGACGAAATCATCGCGATTTGCGAGCCGTTGGGCTTGTTTCGACGCTGAAACGTGTTTGCATTACATTTGGCGCGTAAAGTGCAGTGAAAAGAGCGCTTAAACGTCGAAATATCTCAAACGGGATGGAAATGACGGTCAATTTTCGTCAAAATCGACGAAATCATCGCGATTTGCGAGCCGTTGGGCTTGTTTCGACGCTGAAACGTGTGTGCATTACATTTGGCGCGTAAAGTGCAGTGAAAAGAGCGCTTAAACGTCGAAATATCTCAAACGGGATGGAAATGACGGTCAATTTTCGTCAAAATCGACGAAATCATCGCGATTTGCGAGCCGTTGGGCTTGTTTCGACGCTGAAACGTGTTTGCATTACATTTGGCGCGTAAAGTGCAGTGAAAAGAGCGCTTAAACGTCGAAATATCTCAAACGGGATGGAAATGACGGTCAATTTTCGTCAAAATCGACGAAATCATCGCGATTTGCGAGCCGTTGGGCTTGTTTCGACGCTGAAACGTGTTTGCATTACATTTGGCGCGTAAAGTGCAGTGAAAAGAGCGCTTAAACGTCGAAATATCTCAAACGGGATGGAAATGACGGTCAATTTTCGTCAAAATCGACGAAATCATCGCGATTTGCGAGCCGTTGGGCTTGTTTCGACGCTGAAACGTGTTTGCATTACATTTGGCGCGTAAAGTGCAGTGAAAAGAGCGCTTAAACGTCGAAATATCTCAAACGGGATGGAAATGACGGTCAATTTTCGTCAAAATCGACGAAATCATCGCGATTTGCGAGCCGTTGGGCTTGTTTCGACGCTGAAACGTGTTTGCATTACATTTGGCGCGTAAAGTGCAGTGAAAAGAGCGCTTAAACGTCGAAATATCTCAAACGGGATGGAAATGACGGTCAATTTTCGTCAAAATCGACGAAATCATCGCGATTTGCGAGCCGTTGGGCTTGTTTCGACGCTGAAACGTGTGTGCATTACATTTGGCGCGTAAAGTGCAGTGAAAAGAGCGCTTAAACGTCGAAATATCTCAAACGGGATGGAAATGACGGTCAATTTTCGTCAAAATCGACGAAATCATCGCGATTTGCGAGCCGTTGGGCTTGTTTCGACGCTGAAACGTGTTTGCATTACATTTGGCGCGTAAAGTGCAGTGAAAAGAGCGCTTAAACGTCGAAATATCTCAAACGGGATGGAAATGACGGTCAATTTTCGTCAAAATCGACGAAATCATCGCGATTTGCGAGCCGTTGGGCTTGTTTCGACGCTGAAACGTGTTTGCATTACATTTGGCGCGTAAAGTGCAGTGAAAAGAGACGCTTAAACGTCGAAATATCTCAAACGGGATGGAAATGACGGTCAATTTTCGTCAAAATCGACGAAATCATCGCGATTTGCGAGCCGTTGGGCTTGTTTCGACGCTGAAACGTGTTTGCATTACATTTGGCGCGTAAAGTGCAGTGAAAAGAGCGCTTAAACGTCGAAATATCTCAAACGGGATGGAAATGACGGTCAATTTTCGTCAAAATCGACGAAATCATCGCGATTTGCGAGCCGTTGGGCTTGTTTCGACGCTGAAACGTGTGTGCATTACATTTGGCGCGTAAAGTGCAGTGAAAAGAGCGCTTAAACGTCGAAATATCTCAAACGGGATGGAAATGACGGTCAATTTTCGTCAAAATCGACGAAATCATCGCGATTTGCGAGCCGTTGGGCTTGTTTCGACGCTGAAACGTGTTTGCATTACATTTGGCGCGTAAAGTGCAGTGAAAAGAGCGCTTAAACGTCGAAATATCTCAAACGGGATGGAAATGACGGTCAATTTTCGTCAAAATCGACGAAATCATCGCGATTTGCGAGCCGTTGGGCTTGTTTCGACGCTGAAACGTGTTTGCATTACATTTGGCGCGTAAAGTGCAGTGAAAAGAGCGCTTAAACGTCGAAATATCTCAAACGGGATGGAAATGACGGTCAATTTTCGTCAAAATCGACGAAATCATCGCGATTTGCGAGCCGTTGGGCTTGTTTCGACGCTGAAACGTGTGTGCATTACATTTGGCGCGTAAAGTGCAGTGAAAAGAGCGCTTAAACGTCGAAATATCTCAAACGGGATGGAAATGACGGTCAATTTTCGTCAAAATCGACGAAATCATCGCGATTTGCGAGCCGTTGGGCGTTGTTTCGACGCTGAAACGTGTTTGCATTACATTTGGCGCGTAAAGTGCAGTGAAAAGAGCGCTTAAACGTCGAAATATCTCAAACGGGATGGAAATGACGGTCAATTTTCGTCAAAATCGACGAAATCATCGCGATTTGCGAGCCGTTGGGCTTGTTTCGACGCTGAAACGTGTGTGCATTACATTTGGCGCGTAAAGTGCAGTGAAAAGAGCGCTTAAACGTCGAAATATCTCAAACGGGATGGAAATGACGGTCAATTTTCGTCAAAATCGACGAAATCATCGCGATTTGCGAGCCGTTGGGCTTGTTTCGACGCTGAAACGTGTGTGCATTACATTTGGCGCGTAAAGTGCAGTGAAAAGAGCGCTTAAACGTCGAAATATCTCAAACGGGATGGAAATGACGGTCAATTTTCGTCAAAATCGACGAAATCATCGCGATTTGCGAGCCGTTGGGCTTGTTTCGACGCTGAAACGTGTTTGCATTACATTTTGCGCGTAAAGTGCAGTGAAAAGAGCGCTTAAACGTCGAAATATCTCAAACGGGATGGAAATGACGGTCAATTTTCGTCAAAATCGACGAAATCATCGCGATTTGCGAGCCGTTGGGCTTGTTTCGACGCTGAAACGTGTGCATTACATTTGGCGCGTAAAGTGCAGTGAAAAGAGCGCTTAAACGTCGAAATATCTCAAACGGGATGGAAATGACGGTCAATTTTCGTCAAAATCGACGAAATCATCGCGATTTGCGAGCCGTTGGGCTTGTTTCGACGCTGAAACGTGTTTGCATTACATTTGGCGCGTAAAGTGCAGTGAAAAGAGCGCTTAAACGTCGAAATATCTCAAACGGGATGGAAATGACGGTCAATTTTCGTCAAAATCGACGAAATCATCGCGATTTGCGAGCCGTTGGGCTTGTTTCGACGCTGAAACGTGTTTGCATTACATTTGGCGCGTAAAGTGCAGTGAAAAGAGCGCTTAAACGTCGAAATATCTCAAACGGGATGGAAATGACGGTCAATTTTCGTCAAAATCGACGAAATCATCGCGATTTGCGAGCCGTTGGGCTTGTTTCGACGCTGAAACGTGTTTGCATTACATTTGGCGCGTAAAGTGCAGTGAAAAGAGCGCTTAAACGTCGAAATATCTCAAACGGGATGGAAATGACGGTCAATTTTCGTCAAAATCGACGAAATCATCGCGATTTGCGAGCCGTTGGGCTTGTTTCGACGCTGAAACGTGTTTGCATTACATTTGGCGCGTAAAGTGCAGTGAAAAGAGCGCTTAAACGTCGAAATATCTCAAACGGGATGGAAATGACGGTCAATTTTCGTCAAAATCGACGAAATCATCGCGATTTGCGAGCCGTTGGGCTTGTTTCGACGCTGAAACGTGTTTGCATTACATTTGGCGCGTAAAGTGCAGTGAAAAGAGCGCTTAAACGTCGAAATATCTCAAACGGGATGGAAATGACGGTCAATTTTCGTCAAAATCGACGAAATCATCGCGATTTGCGAGCCGTTGGGCTTGTTTCGACGCTGAAACGTGTTTGCATTACATTTGGCGCGTAAAGTGCAGTGAAAAGAGCGCTTAAAAGTCGAAATATCTCAAACGGGATGGAAATGACGGTCAATTTTCGTCAAAATCGACGAAATCATCGCGATTTGCGAGCCGTTGGGCTTGTTTCGACGCTGAAACGTGTTTGCATTACATTTGGCGCGTAAAGTGCAGTGAAAAGAGCGCTTAAACGTCGAAATATCTCAAACGGGATGGAAATGACGGTCAATTTTCGTCAAAATCGACGAAATCATCGCGATTTGCGAGCCGTTGAGGCTTTGTTTCGACGCTGAAACGTGTGTGCATTACATTTGGCGCGTAAAGTGCAGTGAAAAGAGCGCTTAAACGTCGAAATATCTCAAACGGGATGGAAATGACGGTCAATTTTCGTCAAAATCGACGAAATCATCGCGATTTGCGAGCCGTTGGGCTTGTTTCGACGCTGAAACGTGTGTGCATTACATTTGGCGCGTAAAGTGCAGTGAAAAGAGCGCCTTAAACGTCGAAATATCTCAAACGGGATGGAAATGACGGTCAATTTTCGTCAAAATCGACGAAATCATCGCGATTTGCGAGCCGTTGGGCTTGTTTCGACGCTGAAACGTGTGTGCATTACATTTGGCGCGTAAAGTGCCAGTGAAAAGAGCGCTTAAACGTCGAAATATCTCAAACGGGATGGAAATGACGGTCAATTTTCGTCAAAATCGACGAAATCATCGCGATTTGCGAGCCGTTGGGCTTGTTTCGACGCTGAAACGTGTGTGCATTACATTTGGCGCGTAAAGTGCAGTGAAAAGAGCGCTTAAACGTCGAAATATCTCAAACGGGATGGAAATGACGGTCAATTTTCGTCAAAATCGACGAAATCATCGCGATTTGCGAGCCGTTGGGCTTGTTTCGACGCTGAAACGTGTTTGCATTACATTTGGCGCGTAAAGTGCAGTGAAAAGAGCGCTTAAACGTCGAAATATCTCAAACGGGATGGAAATGACGGTCAATTTTCGTCAAAATCGACGAAATCATCGCGATTTGCGAGCCGTTGGGCTTGTTTCGACGCTGAAACGTGTTTGCATTACATTTGGCGCGTAAAGTGCAGTGAAAAGAGCGCTTAAACGTCGAAATATCTCAAACGGGATGGAAATGACGGTCAATTTTCGTCAAAATCGACGGAATCATCGCGATTTGCGAGCCGTTGGGCTTGTTTCGACGCTGAAACGTGTGTGCATTACATTTGGCGCGTAAAGTGCAGTGAAAAGAGCGCTTAAACGTCGAAATATCTCAAACGGGATGGAAATGACGGTCAATTTTCGTCAAAATCGACGAAATCATCGCGATTTGCGAGCCGTTGGGCTTGTTTCGACGCTGAAACGTGTTTGCATTACATTTGGCGCGTAAAGTGCAGTGAAAAGAGCGCTTAAACGTCGAAATATCTCAAACGGGATGGAAATGACGGTCAATTTTCGTCAAAATCGAAGTAATCATCGCGATTGGCGAGCCGTTGGGCTTGTTTCGACGCTGAAACGTGTTTGCATTACATTTGGCGCGTAAAGTGCAGTGAAAAGAGCGCTTAAACGTCGAAATATCTCAAACGGGATGGAAATGACGGTCAATTTTCGTCAAAATCGACGAAATCATCGCGATTTGCGAGCCGTTGGGCTTGTTTCGACGCTGAAACGTGTTGTGCATTACATTTGGCGCGTAAAGTGCAGTGAAAAGAGCGCTTAAACGTCGAAATATCTCAAACGGGATGGAAATGACGGTCAATTTTCGTCAAAATCGACGTAATCATCGCGATTTGCGAGCCGTTGGGCTTGTTTCGACGCTGAAACGTGTTTGCATTACATTTGGCGCGTAAAGTGCAGTGAAAAGAGCGCGCTTAAACGTCGAAATATCTCAAACGGGATGGAAATGACGGTCAATTTTCGTCAAAATCGACGAAATCATCGCGATTTGCGAGCCGTTGGGCTGTTTTTTCGACGCTGAAACGTGTTTGCATTACATTTGGCGCGTAAAGTGCAGTGAAAAGAGCGCTTAAACGTCGAAATATCTCAAACGGGATGGAAATGACGGTCAATTTTCGTCAAAATCGACGAAATCATCGCGATTTGCGAGCCGTTGGGCTTGTTTCGACGCTGAAACGTGTGTGCATTACATTTGGCGCGTAAAGTGCAGTGAAAAGAGCGCTTAAACGTCGAAATATCTCAAACGGGATGGAAATGACGGTCAATTTTCGTCAAAATCGACGAAATCATCGCGATTTGCGAGCCGTTGGAGCTTGTTTCGACGCTGAAACGTGTTTGCATTACATTTGGCGCGTAAAGTGCAGTGAAAAGAGCGCTTAAACGTCGAAATATCTCAAACGGGATGGAAATGACGGTCAATTTTCGTCAAAATCGACGAAATCATCGCGATTTGCGAGCCGTTGGGCTTGTTTCGACGCTGAAACGTGTTTGCATTACATTTGGCGCGTAAAGTGCAGTGAAAAGAGCGCTTAAACGTCGAAATATCTCAAACGGGATGGAAATGACGGTCAATTTTCGTCAAAATCGACGAAATCATCGCGATTTGCGAGCCGTTGGGCTTGTTTCGACGCTGAAACGTGTGTGCCGTTACATTTGGCGCGTAAAGTGCAGTAAGAGAGCGCTTAAACGTCGAAATATCTCAAACGGGATGGAAATGACGGTCAATTTTCGTCAAAATCGAGGAAATCATCGCGATTTGCGAGCCGTTGGGCTTGTTTTCGACGCTGAAACGTGTTTGCATTACATTTGGCGCGTAAAGTGCAGTGAAAAGAGCGCTTAAACGTCGAAATATCTCAAACGGGATGGAAATGACGGTCAATTTTCGTCAAAATCGAAGAAATCATCGCGATTTGCGAGCCGTTGGGCTTGTTTCGACGCTGAAACGTGTTTCCATTACATTTGGCGCGTAAAGTGCAGTGAAAGAGAGCGCTTAAACGTCGAAATATCTCAAACGGGATGGAAATGACGGTCAATTTTCGTCAAAATCGACGAAATCATCGCGATTTGCGAGCCGTTGGGCTTGTTTCGACGCTGAAACGTGTGTGCGTTACATTTGGCGCGTAAAGTGCAGTGGAAAAGAGCGCTTAAACGTCGAAATATCTCAAACGGGATGGAAATGACGGTCAATTTTCGTCAAAATCGACGAAATCATCGCGATTTGCGAGCCGTTGGGCTTGTTTCGACGCTGAAACGTGTTTGCATTACATTTGGCGCGTAAAGTGCAGTGAAAAGAGCGCTTAAACGTCGAAATATCTCAAACGGGATGGAAATGACGGTCAATTTTCGTCAAAATCGACGAAATCATCGCGATTTGCGAGCCGTTGGGCTTGTTTCGACGCTGAAACGTGTGTGCATTACATTTGGCGCGTAAAGTGCAGTGAAAAGAGCGCTGAAACGTCGAAGATATCTCAAACGGGATGGAAATGACGGTTAGTTTTCGTCAAAATCGACGAAATCATCGCGATTTGCGAGCCGTTGGGCTTGTTTCGACGCTGAAACGTGTGTGCATTACATTTGGCGCGTAAAGTGCCAGTGAAAAGAGCGCTTAAACGTCGAAATATCTCAAACGGGATGGAAATGACGGTCAATTTTCGTCAAAATCGACGAAATCATCGCGATTTGCGAGCCGTTGGGCTTGTTTCGACGCTGAAACGTGTGTGCATTACATTTGGCGCGTAAAGTGCAGTGGGAAAGAGCGCTTAAACGTCGAAAATATCTCAAACGGGATGGAAATGACGGTCAGTTTTCGTCAAAATCGACGAAATCATCGCGATTTGCGAGCCGTTGGGCTTGTTTCGACGCTGAAACGTTTTATTGCATTACATTTGGCGCGTAAAGTGCAGTGAAAAGAGCGCTTAAACGTCGAAATATTCTCAAACGGGATGGAAATGACGGTCAATTTTCGTCAAAATCCGACGTAATCATCGCGATTTGCGAGCCGTTGGGCTTGTTTCGACGCTGAAACGTGTTTGCATTACATTTGGCGCGTAAAGTGCAGTGAAAAGAGCGCTTAAACGTCGAAATATCTCAAACGGGATGGAAATGACGGTCAATTTTCGTCAAAATCGACGTAATCATCGCGATTTGCGAGCCGTTGGGCTTGTTTCGACGCTGAAACGTGTTTGCATTACATTTGGCGCGTAAAGTGCAGTGAAAAGAGCGCTTAAACGTCGAAATATCTCAAACGGGATGGAAATGACGGTCAATTTTCGTCAAAATCGACGAAATCATCGCGATTTGCGAGCCGTTGGGCTTGTTTCGACGCTGAAACGTGTGTGCATTACATTTGGCGCGTAAAGTGCAGTGAAAAGAGCGCTTAAACGTCGAAATATCTCAAACGGGATGGAAATGACGGTAATAATTTTCGTCAAAATCGACGAGAATCATCGCGATTTGCGAGCCGTTGGGCTTGTTTCGACGCTGAAACGTGTGTGCATTACATTTGGCGCGTAAAGTGCAGTGAAAAGAGCGCTTAAACGTCGAAATATCTCAAACGGGATGGAAATGACGGTCAATTTTCGTCAAAATCGGGGAAATCATCGCGATTTGCGAGCCGTTGGGCTTGTTTCGACGCTGAAACGTGTGTGCATTACATTTGGCGCGTAAAGTGCAGTGAAAAGAGCGCTTAAACGTCGAAATATCTCAAACGGGATGGAAATGACGGTCAATTTTCGTCAAAATCGACGAAATCATCGCGATTTGCGAGCCGTTGGAGCTTGTTTCGACGCTGAAACGTGTGTGCATTACATTTGGCGCGTAAAGTGCAGTGAAAAGAGCGCTTAAACGTCGAAATATCTCAAACGGGATGGAAATGACGGTCAATTTTCGTCAAAATCGACGTAATCATCGCGATTTGCGAGCCGTTGGGCTTGTTTCGACGCTGAAACGTGTTTGCATTACATTTGGCGCGTAAAGTGCAGTGAAAAGAGCGCTTAAACGTCGAAATATCTCAAACGGGATGGAAATGACGGTCAATTTTCGTCAAAATCGACGAAATCATCGCGATTTGCGAGCCGTTGGGCTTGTTTCGACGCTGAAACGTGTGTGCATTACATTTGGCGCGTAAAGTGCAGTGAAAAGAGCGCTTAAACGTCGAAATATCTCAAACGGGATGGAAATGACGGTCAATTTTCGTCAAAATCGACGAAATCATCGCGATTTGCGAGCCGTTGGGCTTGTTTCGACGCTGAAACGTGTGTGCATTACATTTGGCGCGTAAAGTGCAGTGAAAAGAGCGCTTAAACGTCGAAATATCTCAAACGGGATGGAAATGACGGTCAATTTTCGTCAAAATCGACGAAATCATCGCGATTTGCGAGCCGTTGGGCTTGTTTCGACGCTGAAACGTGTTTGCATTACATTTGGCGCGTAAAGTGCAGTGAAAAGAGCGCTTAAACGTCGAAATATCTCAAACGGGATGGAAATGACGGTCAATTTTCGTCAAAATCGACGAAATCATCGCGATTTGCGAGCCGTTGGGCTTGTTTCGACGCTGAAACGTGTTTGCATTACATTTGGCGCGTAAAGTGCAGTGAAAAGAGCGCTTAAACGTCGAAATATCTCAAACGGGATGGAAATGACGGTCAATTTTCGTCAAAATCGACGAAATCATCGCGATTTGCGAGCCGTTGGGCTTGTTTCGACGCTGAAACGTGTTTGCATTACATTTGGCGCGTAAAGTGCAGTGAAAAGAGCGCTTAAACGTCGAAATATCTCAAACGGGATGGAAATGACGGTCAATTTTCGTCAAAATCGACGAAATCATCGCGATTTGCGAGCCGTTGGGCTTGTTTCGACGCTGAAACGTGTTTGCATTACATTTGGCGCGTAAAGTGCAGTGAAAAGAGCGCTTAAACGTCGAAATATCTCAAACGGGATGGAAATGACGGTCAATTTTCGTCAAAATCGACGAAATCATCGCGATTTGCGAGCCGTTGGGCTTGTTTCGACGCTGAAACGTGTTTGCATTACATTTGGCGCGTAAAGTGCAGTGAAAAGAGCGCTTAAACGTCGAAATATCTCAAACGGGATGGAAATGACGGTCAATTTTCGTCAAAATCGACGAAATCATCGCGATTTGCGAGCCGTTGGGCTTGTTTCGACGCTGAAACGTGTGTTGCATTACATTTGGCGCGTAAAGTGCAGTGAAAAGAGCGCTTAAACGTCGAAATATCTCAAACGGGATGGAAATGACGGTCAATTTTCGTCAAAATCGACGAAATCATCGCGATTTGCGAGCCGTTGGGCTTGTTTCGACGCTGAAACGTGTTTGCATTACATTTGGCGCGTAAAGTGCAGTGAAAAGAGCGCTTAAACGTCGAAATATCTCAAACGGGATGGAAATGACGGTCAATTTTCGTCAAAATCGACGAAATCATCGCGATTTGCGAGCCGTTGGGCTTGTTTCGACGCTGAAACGTGTTTGCATTACATTTGGCGCGTAAAGTGCAGTAAAAGAGCCTTAAACGTCGAAATATCTCAAACGGGATGGAAATACGGTCAATTTTCGTCAAAATGTATCGCGATTTGCGATTGGGCTTGTTTCGAGCTGAAAGAGTTGCATTACATTTGGCGCGTAAAGTGCAGTGAAAAGAGCGCTTAAACGTCGAAATATCTCAAACGGGATGGAAATGACGGTCAATTTTCGCGCCAAAATCGACGAAATCATCGCGATTTGCGAGCCGTTGGGCTTGTTTCGACGCTGAAACGTGTTTGCATTACATTTGGCGCGTAAAGTGCAGTGAAAAGAGCGCTTAAACGTCGAAATATCTCAAACGGGATGGAAATGACGGTCAATTTTCGTCAAAATCGACGAAATCATCGCGATTTGCGAGCCGTTGGGCTTGTTTCGACGCTGAAACGTGTGTGCATTACATTTGGCGCGTAAAGTGCAGTGAAAAGAGCGCTTAAACGTCGAAATATCTCAAACGGGATGGAAATGACGGTCAATTTTCGTCAAAATCGACGAAATCATCGCGATTTGCGAGCCGTTGGGCTTGTTTCGACGCTGAAACGTGTGTTGCATTACATTTGGCGCGTAAAGTGCAGTGAAAGAGAGACGCTTAAACGTCGAAATATCTCAAAGGATGGAAATGACGGTCAATTTTGTCAAAATGAGAAATCATCGCGATTTGCGAGGTTGAGCTTGTTTCAGATGTTTGCATTACATTTGGCGCGTAAAGTGCAGTGAAAGAGAGCTTAAACGTCGATTATCGGAATGAAATGACGGTCAATTTTCGTCAAAATCGACGAAATCATCGCGATTTGCGAGCCGTTGGGCTTGTTTCGACGCTGAAACGGTTGTGCATTACATTTGGCGCGTAAAGTGCAGGGAAGAGAGCGCTTAAACGTCGAAATATCTCAAACGGGATGGAAATGACGGTCAATTTTCGTAAATCGACGAAATCATCGCGATTTGCGAGCCGTTTTAATTTTTTCGACGCTGAAACGTGTGTGCATTACATTTGGCGCGTAAAGTTGAGTAAAAGCGCGCTTAAACGTCGAAATATCTCAAACGGGATGGAAATGACGGTCAATTTTCGTCAAAATCGACGAAATCATCGCGATTTGCGAGCCGTTGGACGCTTGTTTCGACGCTGAAACGTGTTTGCATTACATTTGGCGCGTAAAGTGCAGTGAAAGGAGCGCTTAAACGTCGAAATATCTCAAACGGGATGGAAATGACGCGGTCAATTTTCGTCAAAATCGACGTAATCATCGCGATTTGCGAGCCGTTGGGCTTGTTTCGACGCTGAAACGTGTTTGCATTACATTTGGCGCGTAAAGTGCAGTGAAAAGAGCGCTTAAACGTCGAAATATCTCAAACGGGATGGAAATGACGGTCAATTTTCGTCAAAATCGACGAAATCATCGCGATTTGCGAGCCGTTGGGCTTGTTTCGACGCTGAAACGTGTTTGCATTACATTTGGCGCGTAAAGTGCAGTGAAAAGAGCGCTTAAACGTCGAAATATCTCAAACGGGATGGAAATGACGGTCAATTTTCGTCAAAATCGACGAAATCATCGCGATTTGCGAGCCGTTGGGCTTGTTTCGACGCTGAAACGTGTTTGCATTACATTTGGCGCGTAAAGTGCAGTGAAAAGAGCGCTTAAACGTCGAAATATCTCAAACGGGATGGAAATGACGGTCAATTTTCGTCAAAATCGACGAAATCATCGCGATTTGCGAGCCGTTGGGCTTGTTTCGACGCTGAAACGTGTTTGCATTACATTTGGCGCGTAAAGTGCAGTGAAAAGAGCGCTTAAACGTCGAAATATCTCAAACGGGATGGAAATGACGGTCAATTTTCGTCAAAATCGACGAAATCATCGCGATTTGCGAGCCGTTGGGCTTGTTTCGACGCTGAAACGTGTTTGCATTACATTTGGCGCGTAAAGTGCAGTGAAAAGAGCGCTTAAACGTCGAAATATCTCAAACGGGATGGAAATGACGGTCAATTTTCGTCAAAATCGACGAAATCATCGCGATTTGCGAGCCGTTGGGCTTGTTTCGACGCTGAAACGTGTTTGCATTACATTTGGCGCGTAAAGTGCAGTGAAAAGAGCGCTTAAACGTCGAAATATCTCAAACGGGATGGAAATGACGGTCAATTTTCGTCAAAATCGACGAAATCATCGCGATTTGCGAGCCGTTGGGCTTGTTTCGACGCTGAAACGTGTTTGCATTACATTTGGCGCGTAAAGTGCAGTGAAAAGAGCGCTTAAACGTCGAAATATCTCAAACGGGATGGAAATGACGGTCAATTTTCGTCAAAATCGACGAAATCATCGCGATTTGCGAGCCGTTGGGCTTGTTTCGACGCTGAAACGTGTTTGCATTACATTTGGCGCGTAAAGTGCAGTGAAAAGAGCGCTTAAACGTCGAAATATCTCAAACGGGATGGAAATGACGGTCAATTTTCGTCAAAATCGACGAAATCATCGCGATTTGCGAGCCGTTGGGCTTGTTTCGACGCTGAAACGTGTTTGCATTACATTTGGCGCGTAAAGTGCAGTGAAAAGAGCGCTTAAACGTCGAAATATCTCAAACGGGATGGAAATGACGGTCAATTTTCGTCAAAATCGACGAAATCATCGCGATTTGCGAGCCGTTGGGCTTGTTTCGACGCTGAAACGTGTTTGCATTACATTTGGCGCGTAAAGTGCAGTGAAAAGAGCGCTTAAACGTCGAAATATCTCAAACGGGATGGAAATGACGGTCAATTTTCGTCAAAATCGACGAAATCATCGCGATTTGCGAGCCGTTGGGCTTGTTTCGACGCTGAAACGTGTTTGCATTACATTTGGCGCGTAAAGTGCAGTGAAAAGAGCGCTTAAACGTCGAAATATCTCAAACGGGATGGAAATGACGGTCAATTTTCGTCAAAATCGACGAAATCATCGCGATTTGCGAGCCGTTGGGCCTTGTTTCGACGCTGAAACGTGTTTGCATTACATTTGGCGCGTAAAGTGCAGTGAAAAGAGCGCTTAAACGTCGAAATATCTCAAACGGGATGGAAATGACGGTCAATTTTCGTCAAAATCGACGAAATCATCGCGATTTGCGAGCCGTTGGGCTTGTTTCGACGCTGAAACGTGTTTGCATTACATTTGGCGCGTAAAGTGCAGTGAAAAGAGCGCTTAAACGTCGAAATATCTCAAACGGGATGGAAATGACGGTCAATTTTCGTCAAAATCGACGAAATCATCGCGATTTGCGAGCCGTTGGGCTTGTTTCGACGCTGAAACGTGTTTGCATTACATTTGGCGCGTAAAGTGCAGTGAAAAGAGCGCTTAAACGTCGAAATATCTCAAACGGGATGGAAATGACGGTCAATTTTCGTCAAAATCGACGAAATCATCGCGATTTGCGAGCCGTTGGGCTTGTTTCGACGCTGAAACGTGTTTGCATTACATTTGGCGCGTAAAGTGCAGTGAAAAGAGCGCTTAAACGTCGAAATATCTCAAACGGGATGGAAATGACGGTCAATTTTCGTCAAAATCGACGAAATCATCGCGATTTGCGAGCCGTTGGGCTTGTTTCGACGCTGAAACGTGTTTGCATTACATTTGGCGCGTAAAGTGCAGTGAAAAGAGCGCTTAAACGTCGAAATATCTCAAACGGGATGGAAATGACGGTCAATTTTCGTCAAAATCGACGAAATCATCGCGATTTGCGAGCCGTTGGGCTTGTTTCGACGCTGAAACGTGTTTGCATTACATTTGGCGCGTAAAGTGCAGTGAAAAGAGCGCTTAAACGTCGAAATATCTCAAACGGGATGGAAATGACGGTCAATTTTCGTCAAAATCGACGAAATCATCGCGATTTGCGAGCCGTTGGGCTTGTTTCGACGCTGAAACGTGTTTGCATTACATTTGGCGCGTAAAGTGCAGTGAAAAGAGCGCTTAAACGTCGAAATATCTCAAACGGGATGGAAATGACGGTCAATTTTCGTCAAAATCGACGAAATCATCGCGATTTGCGAGCCGTTGGGCTTGTTTCGACGCTGAAACGTGTTTGCATTACATTTGGCGCGTAAAGTGCAGTGAAAAGAGCGCTTAAACGTCGAAATATCTCAAACGGGATGGAAATGACGGTCAATTTTCGTCAAAATCGACGAAATCATCGCGATTTGCGAGCCGTTGGGCTTGTTTCGACGCTGAAACGTGTTTGCATTACATTTGGCGCGTAAAGTGCAGTGAAAAGAGCGCTTAAACGTCGAAATATCTCAAACGGGATGGAGCCGTTGGGCTTGTTTCGACGCTGAAACGTGTTTGCATTACATTTGGCGCGTAAAGTGCAGTGAAAAGAGCGCTTAAACGTCGAAATATCTCAAACGGGATGGAAATGACGGTCAATTTTCGTCAAAATCGACGAAATCATCGCGATTTGCGAGCCGTTGGGCTTGTTTCGACGCTGAAACGTGTTTGCATTACATTTGGCGCGTAAAGTGCAGTGAAAAGAGCGCTTAAACGTCGAAATATCTCAAACGGGATGGAAATGACGGTCAATTTTCGTCAAAATCGACGAAATCATCGCGATTTGCGAGCCGTTGGGCTTGTTTCGACGCTGAAACGTGTTTGCATTACATTTGGCGCGTAAAGTGCAGTGAAAAGAGCGCTTAAACGTCGAAATATCTCAAACGGGATGGAAATGACGGTCAATTTTCGTCAAAATCGACGAAATCATCGCGATTTGCGAGCCGTTGGGCTTGTTTCGACGCTGAAACGTGTTTGCATTACATTTGGCGCGTAAAGTGCAGTGAAAAGAGCGCTTAAACGTCGAAATATCTCAAACGGGATGGAAATGACGGTCAATTTTCGTCAAAATCGACGAAATCATCGCGATTTGCGAGCCGTTGGGCTTGTTTCGACGCTGAAACGTGTTTGCATTACATTTGGCGCGTAAAGTGCAGTGAAAAGAGCGCTTAAACGTCGAAATATCTCAAACGGGATGGAAATGACGGTCAATTTTCGTCAAAATCGACGAAATCATCGCGATTTGCGAGCCGTTGGGCTTGTTTCGACGCTGAAACGTGTTTGCATTACATTTGGCGCGTAAAGTGCAGTGAAAAGAGCGCTTAAACGTCGAAATATCTCAAACGGGATGGAAATGACGGTCAATTTTCGTCAAAATCGACGAAATCATCGCGATTTGCGAGCCGTTGGGCTTGTTTCGACGCTGAAACGTGTTTGCATTACATTTGGCGCGTAAAGTGCAGTGAAAAGAGCGCTTAAACGTCGAAATATCTCAAACGGGATGGAAATGACGGTCAATTTTCGTCAAAATCGACGAAATCATCGCGATTTGCGAGCCGTTGGGCTTGTTTCGACGCTGAAACGTGTTTGCATTACATTTGGCGCGTAAAGTGCAGTGAAAAGAGCGCTTAAACGTCGAAATATCTCAAACGGGATGGAAATGACGGTCAATTTTCGTCAAAATCGACGAAATCATCGCGATTTGCGAGCCGTTGGGCTTGTTTCGACGCTGAAACGTGTTTGCATTACATTTGGCGCGTAAAGTGCAGTGAAAAGAGCGCTTAAACGTCGAAATATCTCAAACGGGATGGAAATGACGGTCAATTTTCGTCAAAATCGACGAAATCATCGCGATTTGCGAGCCGTTGGGCTTGTTTCGACGCTGAAACGTGTTTGCATTACATTTGGCGCGTAAAGTGCAGTGAAAAGAGCGCTTAAACGTCGAAATATCTCAAACGGGATGGAAATGACGGTCAATTTTCGTCAAAATCGACGAAATCATCGCGATTTGCGAGCCGTTGGGCTTGTTTCGACGCTGAAACGTGTGTGCATTACATTTGGCGCGTAAAATGCAGTGAAAAGAGCGCTTAAACGTCGAAATATCTCAAACGGGATGGAAATGACGGTCAATTTTCGTCAAAATCGACGAAATCATCGCGATTTGCGAGCCGTTAGGCTAGTTTCGACGCTGAAACGTGTTTGCATTACATTTGGCGCGTAAAGTGCAGTGAAAAGAGCGCTTAAACGTCAAAATATCTCAGACGGGATGGAAATGACGGTCAATTTTCGTCAAAATCGATGAAATCATCGCGATTTGCCAGCCGTTGGGCTTGTTTCGACGCTAATACGTGTTTGCATTACATTTGGCGCGTAAAATGCAGTGAAAAGAGAGCTTAAACGTCGAAATATCTCAAACGGGATGGAAATGACGGTCAATTTTCGTCAAAATCGACGTAATCATCGCGATTTGCGAGCCGTTGGGCTTGTTTCGACGCTGAAACGTGTTTGCATTACATTTGGCGCGTAAAGTGCAGTGAAAAGAGCGCTTAAACGTCGAAATCTCTCAAACGGGATGGAAATGACGGTCAATTTTCGTCAAAATCGACGAAATCATCGCGATTTGCGAGCCGTTGGGCTTGTTTCGACGCTGAAACATGTGTGCATTACATTTGGCGCGTAAAATGCAGTGAAAAGAGCGCTTAAACGTCGAAATATCTCAAACGGGATGGAAATGACGGTCAATTTTCGTCAAAATCGACGAAATCATCGCGATTTGCGAGACGTTGGGCTTGTTTCGACGCTGAAACGTGTTTGCATTACATTTGGCGCGTAAAGTGCAGTGAAAAGAGCGCTTAAACGTCAAAATATCTCAGACGGGATGGAAATGACGGTCAATTTTCGTCAAAATCGACGAAATCATCGCAATTTGCGAGCCGTTGGGCATGTTTCGACGCTGAAACGTGTTTGCATTACATTTGGCGCGTAAAGTGCAGTGAAAAGAGCGCTTAAACGTCGAAATATCTCAGACGGGATGGAAATGACGGTCAATTTTCGTCAAAATCGATGAAATCATCGCGATTGGCGAGCCGTTGGGCTTGTTTCGACGCTGAAACGTGTTTGCATTACATTTGGCGCATAAAGTGCAGTGAAAAGAGCGCTTAAACGTCGAAATATCTCAAACGGGATGGAAATGACGGTCAATTTTCGTCAAAATCGACGAAATCATCACGATTTGCGAGCCGTTAGGCTAGTTTCGACGCTGAAACGTGTTTGCATTACATTTGGGGGAAAGTGCATACAGTGAAAAGAGCGCTTAAACGTCGAAATATCTCAAACGGGATGGAAATGACGGTCAATTTTCGTCAAAATCGACGAAATCATCGCGATTTGCCAGCCGTTGGGCTTGTTTCGACGCTGAAACGTGTTTGCATTACATTTGGCGCGTAAAGTGCAGTGAAAAGAGCGCTTAAACGTCGAAATATCTCAAACGGGATGGAAATGACGGTCAATTTTCGTCAAAATCGACGAAATCATCGCGATTTGCGAGCCGTTGGGTTTGTTTCGACGCTGAAACGTGTTTGCATTACATTTGGCGCGTAAAGTGCAGTGAAAAGAGCGCTTAAACGTCGAAATATCTCAAACGGGATGGAAATGACGGTCAATTTTCGTCAAAATCGACGAAATCATCGCGATTTGCGAGCCGTTGGGCTTGTTTCGACGCTGAAACGTGTTTGCATTACATTTGGCGCGTAAAGTGCAGTGAAAAGAGCGCTTAAACGTCGAAATATCTCAAACGGGATGGAAATGACGGTCAATTTTCGTCAAAATCGACGAAATCATCGCGATTTGCGAGCCGTTAGGCTTGTTTCGACGCTGAAACGTGTTTGCATTACATTTGGCGCGTAAAGTGCAGTGAAAAGAGCGCTTAAACGTCGAAAATATCTCAAACGGGATGGAAATGACGGTCAATTTTCGTCAAAATCGACGAAATCATCGCGATTTGCGAGCCGTTGGGCTTGTTTCGACGCTGAAACGTGTTTGCATTACATTTGGCGCGTAAAGTGCAGTGAAAAGAGCGCTTAAACGTCGAAATATCTCAAACGGGATGGAAATGACGGTCAATTTTCGTCAAAATCGACGTAATCATCGCGATTTGCGAGCCGTTGGGCTTGTTTCGACGCTGAAACGTGTTTGCATTACATTTGGCGCGTAAAGTGCAGTGAAAGAGAGCGCTTAAACGTCGAAATATCTCAAACGGGATGGAAATGACGGTCAATTTTCGTCAAAATCGACGAAATCATCGCGATTTGCGAGCCGTTGGGCTTGTTTCGACGCTGAAACGTGTTGTGCATTACATTTGGCGCGTAAAGTGCAGTGAAAAGAGCGCTTAAACGTCGAAATATCTCAAACGGGATGGAAATGACGGTCAATTTTCGTCAAAATCGACGAAATCATCGCGATTTGCGAGCCGTTGGGCTTGTTTCGACGCTGAAACGTGTTTGCATTACATTTGGCGCGTAAAGTGCAGTGAAAAGAGCGCTTAAACGTCGAAATATCTCAAACGGGATGGAAATGACGGTCAATTTTCGTCAAAATCGACGAAATCATCGCGATTTGCGAGCCGTTGGGCTTGTTTCGACGCTGAAACGTGTTTGCATTACATTTGGCGCGTAAAGTGCAGTGAAAAGAGCGCTTAAACGTCGAAATATCTCAAACGGGATGGAAATGACGGTCAATTTTCGTCAAAATCGACGAAATCATCGCGATTTGCGAGCCGTTGGGCTTGTTTCGACGCTGAAACGTGTTTGCATTACATTTGGCGCGTAAAGTGCAGTGAAAAGAGCGCTTAAACGTCGAAATATCTCAAACGGGATGGAAATGACGGTCAATTTTCGTCAAAATCGACGAAATCATCGCGATTTGCGAGCCGTTGGGCTTGTTTCGACGCTGAAACGTGTTTGCATTACATTTGGCGCGTAAAAGTGCAGTGAAAAGAGCGCTTAAACGTCGAAATATCTCAAACGGGATGGAAATGACGGTCAATTTTCGTCAAAATCGACGAAATCATCGCGATTTGCGAGCCGTTGGGCTTGTTTCGACGCTGAAACGTGTTTGCATTACATTTGGCGCGTAAAGTGCAGTGAAAAGAGCGCTTAAACGTCGAAATATCTCAAACGGGATGGAAATGACGGTCAATTTTCGTCAAAATCGACGAAATCATCGCGATTTGCGAGCCGTTGGGCTTGTTTCGACGCTGAAACGTGTTTGCATTACATTTGGCGCGTAAAGTGCAGTGAAAAGAGCGCTTAAACGTCGAAAATATCTCAAACGGGATGGAAATGACGGTCAATTTTCGTCAAAATCGACGAAATCATCGCGATTTGCGAGCCGTTGGGCTTGTTTCGACGCTGAAACGTGTTTGCATTACATTTGGCGCGTAAAGTGCAGTGAAAAGAGCGCTTAAACGTCGAAATATCTCAAACGGGATGGAAATGACGGTCAATTTTCGTCAAAATCGACGAAATCATCGCGATTTGCGAGCCGTTGGGCTTGTTTCGACGCTGAAACGTGTTTGCATTACATTTGGCGCGTAAAGTGCAGTGAAAAGAGCGCTTAAACGTCGAAATATCTCAAACGGGATGGAAATGACGGTCAATTTTCGTCAAAATCGACGAAATCATCGCGATTTGCGAGCCGTTGGGCTTGTTTCGACGCTGAAACGTGTTTGCATTACATTTTGGCGCGTAAAGTGCAGTGAAAAGAGCGCTTAAACGTCGAAATATCTCAAACGGGATGGAAATGACGGTCAATTTTCGTCAAAATCGACGAAATCATCGCGATTTGCGAGCCGTTGGGCTTGTTTCGACGCTGAAACGTGTTTGCATTACATTTGGCGCGTAAAGTGCAGTGAAAAGAGCGCTTAAACGTCGAAAATATCTCAAACGGGATGGAAATGACGGTCAATTTTCGTCAAAATCGACGAAATCATCGCGATTTGCGAGCCGTTGGGCTTGTTTCGACGCTGAAACGTGTTTGCATTACATTTGGCGCGTAAAGTGCAGTGAAAAGAGCGCTTAAACGTCGAAATATCTCAAACGGGATGGAAATGACGGTCAATTTTCGTCAAAATCGACGAAATCATCGCGATTTGCGAGCCGTTGGGCTTGTTTCGACGCTGAAACGTGTTTGCATTACATTTGGCGCGTAAAGTGCAGTGAAAAGAGCGCTTAAACGTCGAAAATATCTCAAACGGGATGGAAATGACGGTCAATTTTCGTCAAAATCGACGAAATCATCGCGATTTGCGAGCCGTTGGGCTTGTTTCGACGCTGAAACGTGTGTGCATTACATTTGGCGCGTAAAGTGCAGTGAAAAGAGCGCTTAAACGTCGAAATATCTCAAACGGGATGGAAATGACGGTCAATTTTCGTCAAAATCGACGAAATCATCGCGATTTGCGAGCCGTTGGGCTTGTTTCGACGCTGAAACGTGTTTGCATTACATTTGGCGCGTAAAGTGCAGTGAAAAGAGCGCTTAAACGTCGAAATATCTCAAACGGGATGGAAATGACGGTCAATTTTCGTCAAAATCGACGAAATCATCGCGATTTGCGAGCCGTTGGGCCTGTTTTCGACGCTGAAACGTGTGTGCGTTACATTTGGCGCGTAAAGTGCAGTGAAAAGAGCGCTTAAACGTCGAAATATCTCAAACGGGATGGAAATGACGGTCAATTTTCGTCAAAATCGACGAAATCATCGCGATTTGCGAGCCGTTGGAGCTTGTTTCGACGCTGAAACGTGTGTTTGCATTACATTTGGCGCGTAAAGTGCAGTGAAAAGAGCGCTTAAACGTCGAAATATCTCAAACGGGATGGAAATGACGGTCAATTTTCGTCAAAATCGACGAAATCATCGCGATTTGCGAGCCGTTGGGCTTGTTTCGACGCTGAAACGTGTTTGCATTACATTTGGCGCGTAAAGTGCAGTGAAAAGAGCGCTTAAACGTCGAAATATCTCAAACGGGATGGAAATGACGGTCAATTTTCGTCAAAATCGACGAAATCATCGCGATTTGCGAGCCGTTGGGCTTGTTTCGACGCTGAAACGTGTGTGCATTACATTTGGCGCGTAAAGTGCAGTGAAAAGAGCGCTTAAACGTCGAAATATCTCAAACGGGATGGAAATGACGGTCAATTTTCGTCAAAATCGAACGAAATCATCGCGATTTGCGAGCCGTTGGGCTTGTTTCGACGCTGAAACGTGTTTGCATTACATTTGGCGCGTGCTAAAGTGCAGTGAAAAGAGCGCTTAAACGTCGAAATATCTCAAACGGGATGGAAATGACGGTCAATTTTCGTCAAAATCGACGAAATCATCGCGATTTGCGAGCCGTTGGGCTTGTTTCGACGCTGAAACGTGTTTGCATTACATTTGGCGCGTAAAGTGCAGTGAAAAGAGCGCTTAAACGTCGAAATATCTCAAACGGGATGGAAATGACGGTCAATTTTCGTCAAAATCGACGAAATCATCGCGATTTGCGAGCCGTTGGGCTTGTTTCGACGCTGAAACGTGTGTGCATTACATTTGGCGCGTAAAGTGCAGTGAAAAGAGCGCTTAAACGTCGAAATATCTCAAACGGGATGGAAATGACGGTCAATTTTCGTCAAAATCGACGAAATCATCGCGATTTGCGAGCCGTTGGGCTTGTTTCGACGCTGAAACGTGTTTGCATTACATTTGGCGCGTAAAGTGCAGTGTAAAAGAGCGCTTAAAACGTCGAAATATCTCAAACGGGATGGAAATGACGGTCAATTTTCGTCAAAATCGACGAAATCATCGCGATTTGCGAGCCGTTGGGCTTGTTTCGACGCTGAAACGTGTGTGCATTACATTTGGCGCGTAAAGTGCAGTGAAAAGAGCGCTTAAACGTCGAAATATCTCAAACGGGATGGAAATGACGGTCAATTTTCGTCAAAATCGACGAAATCATCGCGATTTGCGAGCCGTTGGGCTTGTTTCGACGCTGAAACGTGTGTGCATTACATTTGGCGCGTAAAGTGCAGTGAAAAGAGCGCTTAAACGTCGAAATATCTCAAACGGGATGGAAATGACGGTCAATTTTCGTCAAAATCGACGAAATCATCGCGAT
The DNA here is from genome assembly GCA_019677175.1 of Bombus sylvicola. Classification (NCBI taxonomy): domain Eukaryota; kingdom Metazoa; phylum Arthropoda; class Insecta; order Hymenoptera; family Apidae; genus Bombus; species Bombus sylvicola. The sequence continues at coordinate 21,737 of JACSOB010000186.1, read as the reverse complement.
TTGCGAGCCGTTGGGCTTGTTTCGACGCTGAAACGTGTGTGCATTACATTTGGCGCGTAAAGTGCAGTGAAAAGAGCGCTTAAACGTCGAAATATCTCAAACGGGATGGAAATGACGGTCAATTTTCGTCAAAATCGACGAAATCATCGCGATTTGCGAGCCGTTGGGCTTGTTTCGACGCTGAAACGTGTGTGCATTACATTTGGCGCGTAAAGTGCAGTGAAAAGAGCGCTTAAACGTCGAAATATCTCAAACGGGATGGAAATGACGGTCAATTTTCGTCAAAATCGACGAAATCATCGCGATTTGCGAGCCGTTGGGCTTGTTTCGACGCTGAAACGTGTTTGCATTACATTTGGCGCGTAAAGTGCAGTGAAAAGAGCGCTTAAACGTCGAAATATCTCAAACGGGATGGAAATGACGGTCAATTTTCGTCAAAATCGACGAAATCATCGCGATTTGCGAGCCGTTGGGCTTGTTTCGACGCTGAAACGTGTTTGCATTACATTTGGCGCGTAAAGTGCAGTGAAAAGAGCGCTTAAACGTCGAAATATCTCAAACGGGATGGAAATGACGGTCAATTTTCGTCAAAATCGACGAAATCATCGCGATTTGCGAGCCGTTGGGCTTGTTTCGACGCTGAAACGTGTTTGCATTACATTTGGCGCGTAAAGTGCAGTGAAAAGAGCGCTTAAACGTCGAAATATCTCAAACGGGATGGAAATGACGGTCAATTTTCGTCAAAATCGACGAAATCATCGCGATTTGCGAGCCGTTGGGCTTGTTTCGACGCTGAAACGTGTTTGCATTACATTTGGCGCGTAAAGTGCAGTGAAAAGAGCGCTTAAACGTCGAAATATCTCAAACGGGATGGAAATGACGGTCAATTTTCGTCAAAATCGACGAAATCATCGCGATTTGCGAGCCGTTGGGCTTGTTTCGACGCTGAAACGTGTTTGCATTACATTTGGCGCGTAAAGTGCAGTGAAAAGAGCGCTTAAACGTCGAAATATCTCAAACGGGATGGAAATGACGGTCAATTTTCGTCAAAATCGACGAAATCATCGCGATTTGCGAGCCGTTGGGCTTGTTTCGACGCTGAAACGTGTTTGCATTACATTTGGCGCGTAAAGTGCAGTGAAAAGAGCGCTTAAACGTCGAAATATCTCAAACGGGATGGAAATGACGGTCAATTTTCGTCAAAATCGACGAAATCATCGCGATTTGCGAGCCGTTGGGCTTGTTTCGACGGCTGAAACGTGTGTGCATTACATTTGGCGCGTAAAGTGCAGTGAAAAGAGCGCTTAAACGTCGAAATATCTCAAACGGGATGGAAATGACGGTCAATTTTCGTCAAAATCGACGAAATCATCGCGATTTGCGAGCCGTTGGGCTTGTTTCGACGCTGAAACGTGTGTGCATTACATTTGGCGCGTAAAGTGCAGTGAAAAGAGCGCTTAAACGTCGAAATATCTCAAACGGGATGGAAATGACGGTCAATTTTCGTCAAAATCGACGAAATCATCGCGATTTGCGAGCCGTTGGGCTTGTTTCGACGCTGAAACGTGTGTGCATTACATTTGGCGCGTAAAGTGCAGTGAAAAGAGCGCTTAAACGTCGAAATATCTCAAACGGGATGGAAATGACGGTCAATTTTCGTCAAAATCGACGAAATCATCGCGATTTGCGAGCCGTTGGGCTTGTTTCGACGCTGAAACGTGTGTGCATTACATTTGGCGCGTAAAGTGCAGTGAAAAGAGCGCTTAAACGTCGAAATATCTCAAACGGGATGGAAATGACGGTCAATTTTCGTCAAAATCGACGAAATCATCGCGATTTGCGAGCCGTTGGGCTTGTTTCGACGCTGAAACGTGTGTGCATTACATTTGGCGCGTAAAGTGCAGTGAAAAGAGCGCTTAAACGTCGAAATATCTCAAACGGGATGGAAATGACGGTCAATTTTCGTCAAAATCGACGAAATCATCGCGATTTGCGAGCCGTTGGGCTTGTTTCGACGCTGAAACGTGTTTGCATTACATTTGGCGCGTAAAGTGCAGTGAAAAGAGCGCTTAAACGTCGAAATATCTCAAACGGGATGGAAATGACGGTCAATTTTCGTCAAAATCGACGAAATCATCGCGATTTGCGAGCCGTTGGGCTTGTTTCGACGCTGAAACGTGTTTGCATTACATTTGGCGCGTAAAGTGCAGTGAAAAGAGCGCTTAAACGTCGAAATATCTCAAACGGGATGGAAATGACGGTCAATTTTCGTCAAAATCGACGAAATCATCGCGATTTGCGAGCCGTTGGGCTTGTTTCGACGCTGAAACGTGTTTGCATTACATTTGGCGCGTAAAGTGCAGTGAAAAGAGCGCTTAAACGTCGAAATATCTCAAACGGGATGGAAATGACGGTCAATTTTCGTCAAAATCGACGAAATCATCGCGATTTGCGAGCCGTTGGGCTTGTTTCGACGCTGAAACGTGTTTGCATTACATTTGGCGCGTAAAGTGCAGTGAAAAGAGCGCTTAAACGTCGAAATATCTCAAACGGGATGGAAATGACGGTCAATTTTCGTCAAAATCGACGAAATCATCGCGATTTGCGAGCCGTTGGGCTTGTTTCGACGCTGAAACGTGTGTGCATTACATTTGGCGCGTAAAGTGCAGTGAAAAGAGCGCTTAAACGTCGAAATATCTCAAACGGGATGGAAATGACGGTCAATTTTCGTCAAAATCGACGAAATCATCGCGATTTGCGAGCCGTTGGGCTTGTTTCGACGCTGAAACGTGTTTGCATTACATTTGGCGCGTAAAGTGCAGTGAAAAGAGCGCTTAAACGTCGAAATATCTCAAACGGGATGGAAATGACGGTCAATTTTCGTCAAAATCGACGAAATCATCGCGATTTGCGAGCCGTTGGGCTTGTTTCGACGCTGAAACGTGTTTGCATTACATTTGGCGCGTAAAGTGCAGTGAAAAGAGCGCTTAAACGTCGAAATATCTCAAACGGGATGGAAATGACGGTCAATTTTCGTCAAAATCGACGAAATCATCGCGATTTGCGAGCCGTTGGGCTTGTTTCGACGCTGAAACGTGTTTGCATTACATTTGGCGCGTAAAGTGCAGTGAAAAGAGCGCTTAAACGTCGAAATATCTCAAACGGGATGGAAATGACGGTCAATTTTCGTCAAAATCGACGAAATCATCGCGATTTGCGAGCCGTTGGGCTTGTTTCGACGCTGAAACGTGTTTGCATTACATTTGGCGCGTAAAGTGCAGTGAAAAGAGCGCTTAAACGTCGAAATATCTCAAACGGGATGGAAATGACGGTCAATTTTCGTCAAAATCGACGAAATCATCGCGATTTGCGAGCCGTTGGGCTTGTTTCGACGCTGAAACGTGTTTGCATTACATTTGGCGCGTAAAGTGCAGTGAAAAGAGCGCTTAAACGTCGAAATATCTCAAACGGGATGGAAATGACGGTCAATTTTCGTCAAAATCGACGAAATCATCGCGATTTGCGAGCCGTTGGGCTTGTTTCGACGCTGAAACGTGTGTGCATTACATTTGGCGCGTAAAGTGCAGTGAAAAGAGCGCTTAAACGTCGAAATATCTCAAACGGGATGGAAATGACGGTCAATTTTCGTCAAAATCGACGAAATCATCGCGATTTGCGAGCCGTTGGGCTTGTTTCGACGCTGAAACGTGTTTGCATTACATTTGGCGCGTAAAGTGCAGTGAAAAGAGCGCTTAAACGTCGAAATATCTCAAACGGGATGGAAATGACGGTCAATTTTCGTCAAAATCGACGAAATCATCGCGATTTGCGAGCCGTTGGGCTTGTTTCGACGCTGAAACGTGTTTGCATTACATTTGGCGCGTAAAAGTGCAGTGAAAAGAGCGCTTAAACGTCGAAATATCTCAAACGGGATGGAAATGACGGTCAATTTTCGTCAAAATCGACGAAATCATCGCGATTTGCGAGCCGTTGGGCTTGTTTCGACGCTGAAACGTGTGTGCATTACATTTGGCGCGTAAAGTGCAGTGAAAAGAGCGCTTAAACGTCGAAATATCTCAAACGGGATGGAAATGACGGTCAATTTTCGTCAAAATCGACGAAATCATCGCGATTTGCGAGCCGTTGGCCTTGTTTCGACGCTGAAACGTGTGTGCATTACAGGTTTGGCGCGTAAAGTGCAGTGAAAAAGAGCGCTTAAACGTCGAAATATCTCAAACGGGATGGAAATGACGGTCAATTTTCGTCAAAATCGACGAAATCATCGCGATTTGCGAGCCGTTGGGCTTGTTTCGACGCTGAAACGTGTGTGCATTACATTTGGCGCGTAAAGTGCAGTGAAAAGAGCGCTTAGTCGAAATATCTCAAACGGGATGGAAATGACGGTCAATTTTACGTCAAAATCGACGAAATCATCGCGATTTGCGAGCCGTTGGGCTTGTTTCGACGCTGAAACGTGTTTGCATTACATTTGGCGCGTAAAGTGCAGTGAAAAGAGCGCTTAAACGTCGAAATATCTCAAACGGGATGGAAATGACGGTCAATTTTTCGTCAAATCAATGAAATCATCGGGTAATTTGCGGAGCCGTTGGGCTTGTTTCGACGCTGAAACGTGTGTGGCATTACATTTGGCGCGTAAAGAGTAGGTAAAGAGAGCGCTTAAACGTCAGAAATATCTCAGACGGGATGGAAATGACGGTCAATTTTCGTCAAATCGACTCCGCGATTTGCGAGCCGTTGGGCTCGTTTCGACGCTGAAACGTGCGTGCATCACATTTGGCGCATAAAGTGGCAGTGAAAAGAGCGCTTAAACGTTTAAATATCTCAAACGGGATGGAAATGACGGTATTTTATCGTCAAAATCGACGAAATCATCGCGATTGCAGAGCCGTTGGGCTTGTTTCTGACGCTGAAACGTGTGTGGATTAATCATTTGGCGCGTAAAGTGCGGTGAAAAAGAGCGCTAAAACGTCAAATAGCTCAGAAGGGATGGAAATGACGGTCAATTTTCGTCAAAATCGACAAACCGAAATCATCGCGACTTGCGAGCCGTTGGGCTTGTTTCGACGCTGAAACGGGTATGCATTAAATTTGGCGCGTAAAGTACAGTGAAAAGAGCGCTTAAACGTCGAAATATCTCAAACGGGATGGAAATGACGGTCAGTCCTCGTCAAAATCGACGAAATCATCGCTGATTTGCGAGCCGTTGGGCTTGTTTCGACGCTGAAACGTGTGTGCATTACATTTGGCGCGTAAAGTGCGAGTGAAAAGAGCGCTAAACGTTCCAAATATCCAGGGATGGAAATGACGGTTTACACTTCTTTCGTCAAAATCGATTTCCGAAATCATCGCGGATTTGCCGAGCCGTTGGGCTTGTTTCGACGCTGAAACGGTATGTACATCACATTTTGGCGCGTAAAATGCAGCGAAAAGAGCGCTTAAACGTCGAAATATCTCAAACGGGGATGGAAATGTTGTATCAATTTTCGTCAAAATCGACGAAATCATCAGCGATTTTGCGAGCCGTTGGGCTTGTTTCGACGCTGAAACGTGTTATGCATTACATTTGGCGCGTAAAGTGCAGTGAAAGAGCGCTTAAACGTCGGAAGTGTCTCAAACGGGATGGAAATGATGGTCAATTTTCGTCAAATCGACGAAATCTCATCGGCGGTTGGTAGATGCTAAGTTGGGCTTGCTTCGACGCTGAAACGTGTGTGCACTGCATTTGGCGTGTAAAGTGCAGTGCAAAGCAGCGCTTAGAAACGCTCTGAAATATCGCTATCGGCATGGTGACGGTTAATTTACTCGGTCAAAACGATGAAATAACGATTGGAGCGTTAGGCTTCGTTTTGATCGCTGAAACGGTGTACTGGCATCGGTGTGTAAAGTGCAGTGAAAAGAGCGTCAAAACGTCGAAATATCCTCAAACGGATGAAATGACGGTCAATTTTCGCCCAATCGACGAACCATCGCGGATTTATAAGCTTCGTTGGGCTTGTTTCGACGCTGAAACGTGTGTCAACAGCATTTAAGCGCAGCGCGGAAGCAGCGAGGGCGCTTAAAACGTCGAAATGCCGATCCAAACCCGTGGAAATGACATACCACCTTTCGTCAACCGCCGAAAATCACCGTGATTGCGTTCCGGTTAGCTGTTCGACGCCAGAACGTGGTTGCCGGAGATTTGCTTATAGTGCAGCGGTAAAAGAGCGCTTCGAAATGCCGAAATATCTCAAACGGGATGGAAATGACGGTCAATTTTCGTCAAAATCGTCGTCGGGAACGGTCGATTTGCGAGTGGTTGGCTTGGTTTCGACACTGAAACGGTGTGGCATTATATCGTGGTGTAATGTGTGCGGTGTCTTGAGCGCTTAAACGCTGGTAAAATATCTCAAAACGGATGGAAATGACGGTCGACTTTTCGTCAAATCGTCAGAAATCATCGGGATTTCGGAGGCGTTGGGTTTGTTTCGACGTGAAACGATCGCGATTTGCGAGCCGTTGGGCGTGTTCGACGCTGAAACGTGTGTGGTGCACATTTGGCGCGTAACGTGCTGTGAAAAACTTTAAACGTCGAAATATCTCAAACAGGTTAAAAATGACGGTTCAATTTTCGTCAAAATCGACGAAATATCGCGATTGCGAGCCGTTGGGCTTGTTTCGACGCTGAAACGTGTTTGCATTACATTTGGCGCGTAAAGTGCGGTGAAGAGAGCGCTTAAACGTCGAAATATCTCAAACGGGATGGAAATGACGGTCAATTTTCGTCAAAATCGACGAAATCATCGCGATTTGCGAGCCGGTTGGGCTTGTTTCGACGCTGAAACGTGTTTGCATTACGTTTGGAGCGCGTAAAGTGCGGTGGGAAGAGCGCTTAAACGTCGAAATATCTCAAACGGGATGGAAATGACGGTCAATTTTCGTCAAAATCGACGAAATCATCGCGATTTGCGAGCCGTTGGGCTTGTTTCGACGCTGAAACGTGTGGGCATTACATTTGGCGCGTAAAGTGCAGTGAAAAGAGCGCTTAAACGTCGAAATATCTCAAACGGGATGGAAATGACGGTCAATTTTCGTCAAAATCGACGTAATCATCGCGATTTGCGAGCCGTTGGGCTTGTTTCGACGCTGAAACGTGTTTGCATTACATTTGGCGCGTAAAGTGCAGTGAAAAGAGCGCTTAAACGTCGAAATATCTCAAACGGGATGGAAATGACGGTCAATTTTCGTCAAAATCGACGAAATCATCGCGATTTGCGAGCCGTTGGGCTTGTTTCGACGCTGAAACGTGTGTGCATTACATTTGGCGCGTAAAGTGCAGTGAAAAGAGCGCTTAAACGTCGAAATATCTCAAACGGGATGGAAATGACGGTCAATTTTCGTCAAAATCGACGAAATCATCGCGATTTGCGAGCCGTTGGGCTTGTTTCGACGCTGAAACGTGTGTGCATTACATTTGGCGCGTAAAAGTGCAGTGAAAAGAGCGCTTAAACGTCGAAATATCTCAAACGGGATGGAAATGACGGTCAATTTTCGTCAAAATCGACGAAATCATCGCGATTTGCGAGCCGTTGGGCTTGTTTCGACGCTGAAACGTGTGTGCATTACATTTGGCGCGTAAAGTGCAGTGAAAAGAGCGCTTAAACGTCGAAATATCTCAAACGGGATGGAAATGACGGTCAATTTTCGTCAAAATCGACGAAATCATCGCGATTTGCGAGCCGTTGGGCTTGTTTCGACGCTGAAACGTGTGTGCATTACATTTGGCGCGTAAAGTGCAGTGAAAAGAGCGCTTAAACGTCGAAATATCTCAAACGGGATGGAAATGACGGTCAATTTTCGTCAAAATCGACGAAATCATCGCGATTTGCGAGCCGTTGGGCTTGTTTCGACGCTGAAACGTGTGTGCATTACATTTGGCGCGTAAAGTGCAGTGAAAAGAGCGCTTAAACGTCGAAATATCTCAAACGGGATGGAAATGACGGTCAATTTTCGTCAAAATCGACGAAATCATCGCGATTTGCGAGCCGTTGGGCTTGTTTCGACGCTGAAACGTGTTTGCATTACATTTGGCGCGTAAAGTGCAGTGAAAAGAGCGCTTAAACGTCGAAATATCTCAAACGGGATGGAAATGACGGTCAATTTTCGTCAAAATCGACGAAATCATCGCGATTTGCGAGCCGTTGGGCTTGTTTCGACGCTGAAACGTGTGGCATTAACATTTGGCGCGTAAATTAATTTGGCGCGTAAAGTGCAAAAGAGCGCTTAAACGTCGAAATATCTCAAACGGGATGGAAATGACGGTCAATTTTCGTCAAAATCGACGAAATCATCGCGATTTGCGAGCCGTTGGGCTTGTTTCGACGCTGAAACGTGTGTGCATTACATTTGGCGCGTAAAGTGCAGTGAAAAGAGCGCTTAAACGTCGAAATATCTCAAACGGGATGGAAATGACGGTCAATTTTCGTCAAAATCGACGAAATCATCGCGATTTGCGAGCCGTTGGGCTTGTTTCGACGCTGAAACGTGTGCGCATTACATTTGGCGCGTAAAGTGCAGTGAAAAGAGCGCTTAAACGTCGAAATATCTCAAACGGGATGGAAATGACGGTCAATTTTCGTCAAAATCGACGAAATCATCGCGATTTGCGAGCCGTTGGGCTTGTTTCGACGCTGAAACGTGTGTGCATTACATTTGGCGCGTAAAGTGCAGTGAAAAGAGCGCTTAAACGTCGAAATATCTCAAACGGGATGGAAATGACGGTCAATTTTCGTCAAAATCGACGAAATCATCGCGATTTGCGAGCCGTTGGGCTTGTTTCGACGCTGAAACGTGTGTGCATTACATTTGGCGCGTAAAGTGCAGTGAAAAGAGCGCTTAAACGTCGAAATATCTCAAACGGGATGGAAATGACGGTCAATTTTCGTCAAAATCGACGAAATCATCGCGATTTGCGAGCCGTTGGGCTTGTTTCGACGCTGAAACGTGTGTGCATTACATTTGGCGCGTAAAGTGCAGTGAAAAGAGCGCTTAAACGTCGAAATATCTCAAACGGGATGGAAATGACGGTCAATTTTCGTCAAAATCGACGAAATCATCGCGATTTGCGAGCCGTTGGGCTTGTTTCGACGCTGAAACGTGTGTGCATTACATTTGGCGCGTAAAGTGCAGTGAAAAGAGCGCTTAAACGTCGAAATATCTCAAACGGGATGGAAATGACGGTCAATTTTCGTCAAAATCGACGAAATCATCGCGATTTGCGAGCCGTTGGGCTTGTTTCGACGCTGAAACGTGTGTGCATTACATTTGGCGCGTAAAGTGCAGTGAAAAGAGCGCTTAAACGTCGAAATATCTCAAACGGGATGGAAATGACGGTCAATTTTCGTCAAAATCGACGAAATCATCGCGATTTGCGAGCCGTTGGGCTTGTTTCGACGCTGAAACGTGTGTGCATTACATTTGGCGCGTAAAGTGCAGTGAAAAGAGCGCTTAAAACGTCGAAATATCTCAAACGGGATGGAAATGACGGTCAATTTTCGTCAAAATCGACGAAATCATCGCGATTTGCGAGCCGTTGGGCTTGTTTCGACGCTGAAACGTGTGTGCATTACATTTGGCGCGTAAAGTGCAGTGAAAAGAGCGCTTAAACGTCGAAATATCTCAAACGGGATGGAAATGACGGTCAATTTTCGTCAAAATCGACGAAATCATCGCGATTTGCGAGCCGTTGGGCTTGTTTCGACGCTGAAACGTGTGTGCATTACATTTGGCGCGTAAAGTGCAGTGAAAAGAGCGCTTAAACGTCGAAATATCTCAAACGGGATGGAAATGACGGTCAATTTTCGTCAAAATCGACGAAATCATCGCGATTTGCGAGCCGTTGGGCTTGTTTCGACGCTGAAACGTGTGTGCATTACATTTGGCGCGTAAAGTGCAGTGAAAAGAGCGCTTAAACGTCGAAATATCTCAAACGGGATGGAAATGACGGTCAATTTTCGTCAAAATCGACGAAATCATCGCGATTTGCGAGCCGTTGGGCTTGTTTCGACGCTGAAACGTGTGTGCATTACATTTGGCGCGTAAAGTGCAGTGAAAAGAGCGCTTAAACGTCGAAATATCTCAAACGGGATGGAAATGACGGTCAATTTTCGTCAAAATCGACGAAATCATCGCGATTTGCGAGCCGTTGGGCTTGTTTCGACGCTGAAACGTGTGTGCATTACATTTGGCGCGTAAAGTGCAGTGAAAAGAGCGCTTAAACGTCGAAATATCTCAAACGGGATGGAAATGACGGTCAATTTTCGTCAAAATCGACGAAATCATCGCGATTTGCGAGCCGTTGGGCTTGTTTCGACGCTGAAACGTGTGTGCATTACATTTGGCGCGTAAAGTGCAGTGAAAAGAGCGCTTAAACGTCGAAATATCTCAAACGGGATGGAAATGACGGTCAATTTTCGTCAAAATCGACGAAATCATCGCGATTTGCGAGCCGTTGGGCTTGTTTCGACGCTGAAACGTGTGTGCATTACATTTGGCGCGTAAAGTGCAGTGAAAAGAGCGCTTAAACGTCGAAATATCTCAAACGGGATGGAAATGACGGTCAATTTTCGTCAAAATCGACGAAATCATCGCGATTTGCGAGCCGTTGGGCTTGTTTCGACGCTGAAACGTGTGTGCATTACATTTGGCGCGTAAAGTGCAGTGAAAAGAGCGCTTAAACGTCGAAATATCTCAAACGGGATGGAAATGACGGTCAATTTTCGTCAAAATCGACGAAATCATCGCGATTTGCGAGCCGTTGGGCTTGTTTCGACGCTGAAACGTGTGTGCATTACATTTGGCGCGTAAAGTGCAGTGAAAAGAGCGCTTAAACGTCGAAATATCTCAAACGGGATGGAAATGACGGTCAATTTTCGTCAAAATCGACGAAATCATCGCGATTTGCGAGCCGTTGGGCTTGTTTCGACGCTGAAACGTGTGTGCATTACATTTGGCGCGTAAAGTGCAGTGAAAAGAGCGCTTAAACGTCGAAATATCTCAAACGGGATGGAAATGACGGTCAATTTTCGTCAAAATCGACGAAATCATCGCGATTTGCGAGCCGTTGGGCTTGTTTCGACGCTGAAACGTGTGTGCATTACATTTGGCGCGTAAAGTGCAGTGAAAAGAGCGCTTAAACGTCGAAATATCTCAAACGGGATGGAAATGACGGTCAATTTTCGTCAAAATCGACGAAATCATCGCGATTTGCGAGCCGTTGGGCTTGTTTCGACGCTGAAACGTGTGTGCATTACATTTGGCGCGTAAAGTGCAGTGAAAAGAGCGCTTAAACGTCGAAATATCTCAAACGGGATGGAAATGACGGTCAATTTTCGTCAAAATCGACGAAATCATCGCGATTTGCGAGCCGTTGGGCTTGTTTCGACGCTGAAACGTGTGTGCATTACATTTGGCGCGTAAAGTGCAGTGAAAAGAGCGCTTAAACGTCGAAATATCTCAAACGGGATGGAAATGACGGTCAATTTTCGTCAAAATCGACGAAATCATCGCGATTTGCGAGCCGTTGGGCTTGTTTCGACGCTGAAACGTGTGTGCATTACATTTGGCGCGTAAAGTGCAGTGAAAAGAGAGCGCTTAAACGTCGAAATATCTCAAACGGGATGGAAATGACGGTCAATTTTCGTCAAAATCGACGAAATCATCGCGATTTGCGAGCCGTTGGGCTTGTTTCGACGCTGAAACGTGTGTGCATTACATTTGGCGCGTAAAGTGCAGTGAAAAGAGCGCTTAAACGTCGAAATATCTCAAACGGGATGGAAATGACGGTCAATTTTCGTCAAAATCGACGAAATCATCGCGATTTGCGAGCCGTTGGGGTTTGTTTTCGACGCTGAAACGTGTGTGCATTACATTTGGCGCGTAAAGTGCAGTGAAAAGAGCGCTTAAACGTCGAAATATCTCAAAACGGGATGGAAATGACGGTCAATTTTCGTCAAAATCGACGAAATCATCGCGATTTGCGAGCCGTTGGGCTTGTTTCGACGCTGAAACGTGTGTGCATTACATTTGGCGCGTAAAGTGCAGTGAAAAGAGCGCTTAAACGTCGAAATATCTCAAACGGGATGGAAATGACGGTCAATTTTCGTCAAAATCGACGAAATCATCGCGATTTGCGAGCCGTTGGGCTTGTTTCGACGCTGAAACGTGTGTGCATTACATTTGGCGCGTAAAGTGCAGTGAAAAGAGCGCTTAAACGTCGAAATATCTCAAACGGGATGGAAATGACGGTCAATTTTCGTCAAAATCGACGAAATCATCGCGATTTGCGAGCCGTTGGGCTTGTTTCGACGCTGAAACGTGTGTGCATTACATTTGGCGCGTAAAGTGCAGTGAAAAGAGCGCTTAAACGTCGAAATATCTCAAACGGGATGGAAATGACGGTCAATTTTCGTCAAAATCGACGAAATCATCGCGATTTGCGAGCCGTTGGGCTTGTTTCGACGCTGAAACGTGTGTGCATTACATTTGGCGCGTAAAGTGCAGTGAAAAGAGCGCTTAAACGTCGAAATATCTCAAACGGGATGGAAATGACGGTCAATTTTCGTCAAAATCGACGAAATCATCGCGATTTGCGAGCCGTTGGGCTTGTTTCGACGCTGAAACGTGTGTGCATTACATTTGGCGCGTAAAGTGCAGTGAAAAGAGCGCTTAAACGTCGAAATATCTCAAACGGGATGGAAATGACGGTCAATTTTCGTCAAAATCGACGAAAATCATCGCGATTTGCGAGCCGTTGGGCTTGTTTCGACGCTGAAACGTGTGTGCATTACATTTGGCGCGTAAAGTGCAGTGAAAAGAGCGCTTAAACGTCGAAATATCTCAAACGGGATGGAAATGACGGTCAATTTTCGTCAAAATCGACGAAATCATCGCGATTTGCGAGCCGTTGGGCTTGTTTCGACGCTGAAACGTGTGTGCATTACATTTGGCGCGTAAAGTGCAGTGAAAAGAGCGCTTAAACGTCGAAATATCTCAAACGGGATGGAAATGACGGTCAATTTTCGTCAAAATCGACGAAATCATCGCGATTTGCGAGCCGTTGGGCTTGTTTCGACGCTGAAACGTGTGTGCATTACATTTGGCGCGTAAAGTGCAGTGAAAAGAGCGCTTAAACGTCGAAATATCTCAAACGGGATGGAAATGACGGTCAATTTTCGTCAAAATCGACGAAATCATCGCGATTTGCGAGCCGTTGGGCTTGTTTCGACGCTGAAACGTGTGTGCATTACATTTGGCGCGTAAAGTGCAGTGAAAAGAGCGCTTAAACGTCGAAATATCTCAAACGGGATGGAAATGACGGTCAATTTTCGTCAAAATCGACGAAAATCATCGCGATTTGCGAGCCGTTGGGCTTGTTTCGACGCTGAAACGTGTGTGCATTACATTTGGCGCGTAAAGTGCAGTGAAAAGAGCGCTTAAACGTCGAAATATCTCAAACGGGATGGAAATGACGGTCAATTTTCGTCAAAATCGACGAAATCATCGCGATTTGCGAGCCGTTGGGCTTGTTTCGACGCTGAAACGTGTGTGCATTACATTTGGCGCGTAAAGTGCAGTGAAAAGAGCGCTTAAACGTCGAAATATCTCAAACGGGATGGAAATGACGGTCAATTTTCGTCAAAATCGACGAAATCATCGCGATTTGCGAGCCGTTGGGCTTGTTTCGACGCTGAAACGTGTTGTGCATTACATTTGGCGCGTAAAGTGCAGTGAAAAGAGCGCTTAAACGTCGAAATATCTCAAACGGGATGGAAATGACGGTCAATTTTCGTCAAAATCGACGAAATCATCGCGATTTGCGAGCCGTTGGGCTTGTTTCGACGCTGAAACGTGTGTGCATTACATTTGGCGCGTAAAGGTGCAGTGAAAAGAGCGCTTAAACGTCGAAATATCTCAAACGGGATGGAAATGACGGTCAATTTTCGTCAAAATCGACGAAATCATCGCGATTTGCGAGCCGTTGGGCTTGTTTCGACGCTGAAACGTTGTGTTCATTACATTTGGCGCGTAAAGTGCAGTGAAAAGAGCGCTTAAACGTCGAAATATCTCAAACGGGATGGAAATGACGGTCAATTTTCGTCAAAATCGACGAAATCATCGCGATTTGCGAGCCGTTGGGCTTGTTTCGACGCTGAAACGTGTGTGCATTACATTTGGCGCGTAAAGTGCAGTGAAAAGAGCGCTTAAACGTCGAAATATCTCAAACGGGATGGAAATGACGGTCAATTTTCGTCAAAATCGACGAAATCATCGCGATTTGCGAGCCGTTGGGCTTGTTTCGACGCTGAAACGTGTGTGCATTACATTTGGCGCGTAAAGTGCAGTGAAAAGAGCGCTTAAACGTCGAAATATCTCAAACGGGATGGAAATGACGGTCAATTTTCGTCAAAATCGACGAAATCATCGCGATTTGCGAGCCGTTGGAGCTTGTTTCGACGCTGAAACGTGTGTGTATTACATTTGGCGCGTAAAGTGCAGTGAAAAGAGCGCTTAAACGTCGAAATATCTCAAACGGGATGGAAATGACGGTCAATTTTTCGTCAAAATCGACGAAATCATCGCGATTTGCGAGCCGTTGGGCTTGTTTCGACGCTGAAACGTGTGTGCATTACATTTGGCGCGTAAAGGTGCAGTGAAAAGAGCGCTTAAACGTCGAAATATCTCAAACGGGATGGAAATGACGGTCAATTTTCGTCAAAATCGACGAAATCATCGCGATTTGCGAGCCGTTGGGCTTGTTTCGACGCTGAAACGTGTGTGCATTACATTTGGCGCGTAAAGTGCAGTGAAAAGAGCGCTTAAACGTCGAAATATCTCAAACGGGATGGAAATGACGGTCAATTTTCGTCAAAATCGACGAAATCATCGCGATTTGCGAGCCGTTGGGCTTGTTTCGACGCTGAAACGTGTGTGCATTACATTTGGCGCGTAAAGTGCAGTGAAAAGAGCGCTTAAACGTCGAAATATCTCAAACGGGATGGAAATGACGGTCAATTTTCGTCAAAATCGACGAGAAATCATCGCGATTTGCGAGCCGTTGGGCTTGTTTCGACGCTGAAACGTGTGTGCATTACATTTGGCGCGTAAAGTGCAGTGAAAAGAGAGCGCTTAAACGTCGAAATATCTCAAACGGGATGGAAATGACGGTCAATTTTCGTCAAAATCGACGAAATCATCGCGATTTGCGAGCCGTTGGGCTTGTTTCGACGCTGAAACGTGTGTTGCATTACATTTGGCGCGTAAAGTGCAGTGAAAAGAGCGCTTAAACGTCGAAATATCTCAAACGGGATGGAAATGACGGTCAATTTTCGTCAAAATCGACGAAATCATCGCGATTTGCGAGCCGTTGGGCTTGTTTCGACGCTGAAACGTGTGTGCATTACATTTGGCGCGTAAAGTGCAGTGAAAAGAGCGCTTAAACGTCGAAATATCTCAAACGGGATGGAAATGACGGTCAATTTTCGTCAAAATCGACGAAATCATCGCGATTTGCGAGCCGTTGGGCTTGTTTCGACGCTGAAACGTGTGTGCATTACATTTGGCGCGTAAAGTGCAGTGAAAAGAGCGCTTAAACGTCGAAATATCTCAAACGGGATGGAAATGACGGTCAATTTTCGTCAAAATCGACGAAATCATCGCGATTTGCGAGCCGTTGGGCTTGTTTCGACGCTGAAACGTGTGTGCATTACATTTGGCGCGTAAAGTGCAGTGAAAAGAGCGCTTAAACGTCGAAATATCTCAAACGGGATGGAAATGACGGTCAATTTTCGTCAAAATCGACGAAATCATCGCGATTTGCGAGCCGTTGGGCTTGTTTCGACGCTGAAACGTGTGTGCATTACATTTGGCGCGTAAAGTGCAGTGAAAAGAGCGCTTAAACGTCGAAATATCTCAAACGGGATGGAAATGACGGTCAATTTTCGTCAAAATCGACGAAATCATCGCGATTTGCGAGCCGTTGGGCTTGTTTCGACGCTGAAACGTGTGTGCATTACATTTGGCGCGTAAAGTGCAGTGAAAAGAGCGCTTAAACGTCGAAATATCTCAAACGGGATGGAAATGACGGTCAATTTTCGTCAAAATCGACGAAATCATCGCGATTTGCGAGCCGTTGGGCTTGTTTCGACGCTGAAACGTGTGTGCATTACATTTGGCGCGTAAAGTGCAGTGAAAAGAGCGCTTAAACGTCGAAATATCTCAAACGGGATGGAAATGACGGTCAATTTTCGTCAAAATCGACGAAATCATCGCGATTTGCGAGCCGTTGGGCTTGTTTCGACGCTGAAACGTGTGTGCATTACATTTGGCGCGTAAAGTGCAGTGAAAAGAGCGCTTAAACGTCGAAATATCTCAAACGGGATGGAAATGACGGTCAATTTTCGTCAAAATCGACGAAATCATCGCGATTTGCGAGCCGTTGGGCTTGTTTCGACGCTGAAACGTGTGTGCATTACATTTGGCGCGTAAAGTGCAGTGAAAAGAGCGCTTAAACGTCGAAATATCTCAAACGGGATGGAAATGACGGTCAATTTTCGTCAAAATCGACGAAATCATCGCGATTTGCGAGCCGTTGGGCTTGTTTCGACGCTGAAACGTGTGTGCATTACATTTGGCGCGTAAAGTGCAGTGAAAAGAGCGCTTAAACGTCGAAATATCTCAAACGGGATGGAAATGACGGTCAATTTTCGTCAAAATCGACGAAATCATCGCGATTTGCGAGCCGTTGGGCTTGTTTCGACGCTGAAACGTGTGTGCATTACATTTGGCGCGTAAAGTGCAGTGAAAAGAGCGCTT
This sequence comes from Bombus sylvicola, assembly GCA_019677175.1. Classification (NCBI taxonomy): domain Eukaryota; kingdom Metazoa; phylum Arthropoda; class Insecta; order Hymenoptera; family Apidae; genus Bombus; species Bombus sylvicola. The sequence goes on along the minus strand of JACSOB010000186.1, from coordinate 4,868 downwards.
AAACGTCGAAATATCTCAAACGGGATGGAAATGACGGTCAATTTTCGTCAAAATCGACGAAATCATCGCGATTTGCGAGCCGTTGGGCTTGTTTCGACGCTGAAACGTGTGTGCATTACATTTGGCGCGTAAAGTGCAGTGAAAAGAGCGCTTAAACGTCGAAATATCTCAAACGGGATGGAAATGACGGTCAATTTTCGTCAAAATCGACGAAATCATCGCGATTTGCGAGCCGTTGGGCTTGTTTCGACGCTGAAACGTGTGTGCATTACATTTGGCGCGTAAAGTGCAGTGAAAAGAGCGCTTAAACGTCGAAATATCTCAAACGGGATGGAAATGACGGTCAATTTTCGTCAAAATCGACGAAATCATCGCGATTTGCGAGCCGTTGGGCTTGTTTCGACGCTGAAACGTGTGTGCATTACATTTGGCGCGTAAAGTGCAGTGAAAAGAGCGCTTAAACGTCGAAATATCTCAAACGGGATGGAAATGACGGTCAATTTTCGTCAAAATCGACGAAATCATCGCGATTTGCGAGCCGTTGGGCTTGTTTCGACGCTGAAACGTGTGTGCATTACATTTGGCGCGTAAAGTGCAGTGAAAAGAGCGCTTAAACGTCGAAATATCTCAAACGGGATGGAAATGACGGTCAATTTTCGTCAAAATCGACGAAATCATCGCGATTTGCGAGCCGTTGGGCTTGTTTCGACGCTGAAACGTGTGTGCATTACATTTGGCGCGTAAAGTGCAGTGAAAAGAGCGCTTAAACGTCGAAATATCTCAAACGGGATGGAAATGACGGTCAATTTTCGTCAAAATCGACGAAATCATCGCGATTTGCGAGCCGTTGGGCTTGTTTCGACGCTGAAACGTGTGTGCATTACATTTGGCGCGTAAAGTGCAGTGAAAAGAGCGCTTAAACGTCGAAATATCTCAAACGGGATGGAAATGACGGTCAATTTTCGTCAAAATCGACGAAATCATCGCGATTTGCGAGCCGTTGGGCTTGTTTCGACGCTGAAACGTGTGTGCATTACATTTGGCGCGTAAAGTGCAGTGAAAAGAGCGCTTAAACGTCGAAATATCTCAAACGGGATGGAAATGACGGTCAATTTTCGTCAAAATCGACGAAATCATCGCGATTTGCGAGCCGTTGGGCTTGTTTCGACGCTGAAACGTGTGTGCATTACATTTGGCGCGTAAAGTGCAGTGAAAAGAGCGCTTAAACGTCGAAATATCTCAAACGGGATGGAAATGACGGTCAATTTTCGTCAAAATCGACGAAATCATCGCGATTTGCGAGCCGTTGGGCTTGTTTCGACGCTGAAACGTGTGTGCATTACATTTGGCGCGTAAAGTGCAGTGAAAAGAGCGCTTAAACGTCGAAATATCTCAAACGGGATGGAAATGACGGTCAATTTTCGTCAAAATCGACGAAATCATCGCGATTTGCGAGCCGTTGGGCTTGTTTCGACGCTGAAACGTGTGTGCATTACATTTGGCGCGTAAAGTGCAGTGAAAAGAGCGCTTAAACGTCGAAATATCTCAAACGGGATGGAAATGACGGTCAATTTTCGTCAAAATCGACGAAATCATCGCGATTTGCGAGCCGTTGGGCTTGTTTCGACGCTGAAACGTGTGTGCATTACATTTGGCGCGTAAAGTGCAGTGAAAAGAGCGCTTAAACGTCGAAATATCTCAAACGGGATGGAAATGACGGTCAATTTTCGTCAAAATCGACGAAATCATCGCGATTTGCGAGCCGTTGGGCTTGTTTCGACGCTGAAACGTGTGTGCATTACATTTGGCGCGTAAAGTGCAGTGAAAAGAGCGCTTAAACGTCGAAATATCTCAAACGGGATGGAAATGACGGTCAATTTTCGTCAAAATCGACGAAATCATCGCGATTTGCGAGCCGTTGGGCTTGTTTCGACGCTGAAACGTGTGTGCATTACATTTGGCGCGTAAAGTGCAGTGAAAAGAGCGCTTAAACGTCGAAATATCTCAAACGGGATGGAAATGACGGTCAATTTTCGTCAAAATCGACGAAATCATCGCGATTTGCGAGCCGTTGGGCTTGTTTCGACGCTGAAACGTGTGTGCATTACATTTGGCGCGTAAAGTGCAGTGAAAAGAGCGCTTAAACGTCGAAATATCTCAAACGGGATGGAAATGACGGTCAATTTTCGTCAAAATCGACGAAATCATCGCGATTTGCGAGCCGTTGGGCTTGTTTCGACGCTGAAACGTGTGTGCATTACATTTGGCGCGTAAAGTGCAGTGAAAAGAGCGCTTAAACGTCGAAATATCTCAAACGGGATGGAAATGACGGTCAATTTTCGTCAAAATCGACGAAATCATCGCGATTTGCGAGCCGTTGGGCTTGTTTCGACGCTGAAACGTGTGTGCATTACATTTGGCGCGTAAAGTGCAGTGAAAAGAGCGCTTAAACGTCGAAATATCTCAAACGGGATGGAAATGACGGTCAATTTTCGTCAAAATCGACGAAATCATCGCGATTTGCGAGCCGTTGGGCTTGTTTCGACGCTGAAACGTGTGCGCATTACATTTGGCGCGTAAAGTGCAGTGAAAAGAGCGCTTAAACGTCGAAATATCTCAAACGGGATGGAAATGACGGTCAATTTTTCGTCAAAATCGACGAAATCATCGCGATTTGCGAGCCGTTGGGCTTGTTTCGACGCTGAAACGTGTGTGCATTACATTTGGCGCGTAAAGTGCAGTGAAAAGAGCGCTTAAACGTCGAAATATCTCAAACGGGATGGAAATGACGGTCAATTTTCGTCAAAATCGACGAAATCATCGCGATTTGCGAGCCGTTGGGCTTGTTTCGACGCTGAAACGTGTGTGCATTACATTTGGCGCGTAAAGTGCAGTGAAAAGAGCGCTTAAACGTCGAAATATCTCAAACGGGATGGAAATGACGGTCAATTTTCGTCAAAATCGACGAAATCATCGCGATTTGCGAGCCGTTGGGCTTGTTTCGACGCTGAAACGTGTGTGCATTACATTTGGCGCGTAAAGTGCAGTGAAAAGAGCGCTTAAACGTCGAAATATCTCAAACGGGATGGAAATGACGGTCAATTTTCGTCAAAATCGACGAAATCATCGCGATTTGCGAGCCGTTGGGCTTGTTTCGACGCTGAAACGTGTGTGCATTACATTTGGCGCGTAAAGTGCAGTGAAAAGAGCGCTTAAACGTCGAAATATCTCAAACGGGATGGAAATGACGGTCAATTTTCGTCAAAATCGACGAAATCATCGCGATTTGCGAGCCGTTGGGCTTGTTTCGACGCTGAAACGTGTTTGCATTACATTTGGCGCGTAAAGTGCAGTGAAAAGAGCGCTTAAACGTCGAAATATCTCAAACGGGATGGAAATGACGGTCAATTTTCGTCAAGAATCCGACGAAATCATCACGTTTACGAGTCCAGTTGGGCTTGTTTCGACGCTAAGCATGATTGCATTATTACATTTGGCGCGTAAAGTGCAGTGAGAAGAGCGCTAAAACTCGAAAGATCTATCTCAAGCGTGGGATGGAAATTGTGACTCAATTTTTTACGTCAAAATCGACGAAATCTAACTCCGCCATTTGCAGAGCCGTTGGAAACTGTTTCGACCTTTTTGTATTATTACGCATTACATTTGGCGCGGCAAATTGCAGTGAAGGAGAAGAGCCTTAAACGTCAGGAAATATCTCAAACAGGTGCGACTCAATTTTAACAAAATCGGCGATATCATGTCCCGATTAGCGAAAGGCCGTTAAGGCTTGTTTCGACGCTGAAACTAATGAGTAATGCATTACATTTGGCGGCGCGTAAAGTGCAGTGAAAAGCTTAAACGTCGAAATATATCAAACGGGATGGAAATGACGGTGAATTTTCTCAAAATCCGGCGAAATTATCGCGTTTTGCACCGTTGGAAGCATATACGACGCGCTGAAACATTGTGTGCATTACGACACGGCGCGTAAAGTGCGGTAGAAAGAGCGCTTAAACATCCAGAAATATCTCAAACGGCAGGATGCACCGTGACCAGTCAATTTTCGTCAAAATCGGCGAAATCATCGCGATTTACGAGCCGTTAGGCTTATTTCGGCGAGCAGTAATATTCATTACATTTGGCGCGTAAAGTGCAGTGAAAAGAGCCTTAAACGTCGAAATATCTCAGAAGCAGGATGGAAATGACGATCAATTTTCTCAAAATCGTCACATCATAGAGTTTGCGAGCCGTTGGGCTTGTTTTTGACCCACTAAAGTATTATTGTGCATTACATTTGGCGCGTAAAGTGCGTTACGGTGAAAAAGGCGGCTAAATATCTCAAACAGGATGGAAATGACGGTGAGGTACACCGTCCAAAATCGGCAGGAAATCATCCGATTTGCAGCCGTTGGAAGACTGATTCGACGCTGAAACGTGTAGCATTACATTTGGCGCGTAAAGTGCTGTAAGAAGAGGCGCTTAAAACTCGAAATATCTCAAACGGGATGGAAATGACGGTCGAATTTCTCAATATCGACAGGAAATCAGCACGCGATTTGCGAGCCGTTGGAGGCTTGTTTCGACGCGCTGAGCAGTATTATTGCATTACATTTTGGCGCGTAAATTGCAGGGCGAGAAAGAGCGCTAAACGTCAAAATATCTCAAACGGGATGGAAATGACGGTCAATTTTCGTCAAAATCGGCGATATCATCCGATTTTGCGTGAATAGGCTTATTTCGACGCTGAGGCAATGTATTACATTTGGCGCGTAAAGTGCGGTGAAAAGAGCTGGCAAACGTCAGGAAATATCTCAAAGGGGGTGGAAATGACGGTCAATTTTTCGTCGAATCGGCGAAATCATCGCGAT
>JACSOB010000185.1:0-44239 GCA_019677175.1 Bombus sylvicola | reverse complement strand
CGATTTGCGAGCCGTTGGGCTTTTGTTTTGACGCTGAAATGTGTGTCATTACATTTGGCGTGTAAAGTGCAGTGAAAAGAGAGCGCTTAAACGTATCGAAATAATATCTCAAACGGGATGGAAATGACGGTCAATTTTCGTCAAAATGGAAGCATAATCATCGTGGTGTGTGAGCTGTTAATGGGCTTGTTTGACAGTTGAAATCGTGTGTGCATTACATTTGGCGTGTAAAGTGCAGTGAAAAGAGCGCTGAAACGTCGAAATATCTCAAACGGGATGGGAATGACGGTCAATTTTCGTCAAAATCGATGGAAATCATCGTGATTTGCGAGCTGTTGTGTTTGTTTCTGATGCAGAAACCGTAGTGTGTGCACATTGGCCACATTTGCCGTGTAAGTGCAGTGAAAAAGAGCGCTTAAACGTCGAAATATCTCAAACGGGATGGAAATGGCGTTCAATTTTTCGTCAAAATCGTTGTAATCATCGTATTTGCGTGCCGTTGGGCTTTGTTTCGACGCTGAAACGTGTGTAGCATTACATCGTTGGCGCGTACGCAAAGTGTAGTAAAGAGAGCGGGGCTTAAACGTCGAAATATCTCCCAGCAACGGGATGGAATGGCGGTCAATTTTCGTCAAAATCGTTGTAATCATCGATTTGCGTGCCAAGTTAGTTTTGTTTCGACGCTGAACGTGCTGGCGTTACATTTGGCGCGTAAAGTGCAGTGAAAAGAGCGCTTAAACGTCGAAATATCTCTAAACGGGAGGAAATGTCGGTCATTTTCGTAAAACGACGAAGTCATCGTGATTTGCGTAGCCGTTGGGCTTGCTCTGACGCTGAAAGGTGTGTGCATTACATTTGGCGTGTAAAGTGCAGTGAAAAGAGCGTTAAACGTTGAAATATTCACGGGAGATGCGGTCCTTTTCGTCAAAATCGACGAAATCATCGTGATTTGCGAGCTGCTGGGCTTGTTTCGACGCTGAAACGTGTGTGCATTACATTTGGCGTGTAAAGTGTAGTGAAAAGAGCGCTTAAACGTCGAAATATCTCAAACGGGATGGAAATGACGGTCAATTTTCGTCAAAATCGAGAAATCATCGTGATTTGCGAGCTGTTGGCTTGTTTCGACGCTGAAACGTGTGTGCATTAGCATTTGGCGTGTAAAGTGCAGTGAAAAGAGTGCGTAAACGTCGAAATATCTCAAACGGGATGGAATGACGGTCATTTTCGTCAAACGACGAAATCATCGCGGATTGCGAGCCGTTGGTTTTGTTTTGACGCTGAAATGTGTGCGTATTGCATTTGGCGCGTAAAGTGCAGTGAAAAGAGCGCTTAAACGTCGAAATATCTCAAACGGGATGGAAATGACGGTCAACTTTCGTCAAAATCGACGAAATCATCGTGGATTTGCGAGCCGTTGGGCTTGTTTCGACGCTGAAACGTGTGTGCATTACATTTGGCGCGCGTAAAGTGCAGTGAAAAGAGCGCTTAAACGTCGAAATATCTCAAACGGGATGGAAATGACGGTCAATTTTCGTCAAAATCGACGAAATCATCGCGATTTGCGAGCTGTTGGGCTTGTTTCGACGCTGAAACGTGTGTGCATTACATTTGGCGCTAAAGTGCAGTGAAAAGAGCGCTTAAACGTCGAAATATCTCAAACGGGATGGAAATGACGGTCAATTTTCGTCAAAATCGACGAAATCATCGCGATTTGCGAGCCGTTGGGCTTGTTTCGACGCTGAAACGTGTGTGCATTACACATTTGGCGCGTAAAGTGCAGTGAAAAGAGCGCTTAAACGTCGAAATATCTCAAACGGGATGGAAATGACGGTCAATTTTCGTCAAAATCGACGAAATCATCGCGATTTGCGAGCCGTTGGGCTTGTTTCGACGCTGAAACGTGTGTGCATTACATTTGGCGCGTAAAGTGCAGTGAAAAGAGCGCTTAAACGTCGAAATATCTCAAACGGGATGGAAATGACGGTCAATTTTCGTCAAAATCGACGAAATCATCGCGATTTGCGAGCCGTTGGGCTTGTTTCGACGCTGAAACGTGCATTACATTTGGCGCGTAAAGTGCAGTGAAAAGAGCGCTTAAACGTCGAAATATCTCAAACGGGATGGAAATGACGGTCAATTTTCGTCAAAATCGACGAAATCATCGCGATTTGCGAGCCGTTGGGCTTGTTTCTGACGCTGAAACGTGTGCATTACATTTGGCGCGTAAAGTGCAGTGAAAAGAGCGCTTAAACGTCGAAATATCTCAAACGGGATGGAAATGACGGTCAATTTTCGTCAAAATCGACGAAATCATCGCGATTTGCGAGCCGTTGGGCTTGTTTCGACGCTGAAACGTGCGTGCATTACATTTGGCGCGTAAAGTGCAGTGAAAAGAGCGCTTAAACGTCGAAATATCTCAAACGGGATGGAAATGACGGTCAATTTTCGTCAAAATCGACGAAATCATCGCGATTTGCGAGCCGTTGGGCTTGTTTCGACGCTGAAACGTGTGTGCATTGACATTTGGCGCGTAAAAGTGCAGTGAAAAGAGCGCTTAAACGTCGAAATATCTCAAACGGGTATGGAAATGACGGTCAATTTTTTCGTCAAAATCGATGAAATCATCGCGATTTGCGAGCCGTTGGGCTTGTTTGTTTCGACCGCTGAAACGTGTGGTGCAGTACATTGCGGCGCGTAAAGTGCAGTGAAAAAGAGCGCCCCTAAAACGTCGAAATATCTCAAACGGGATGGAAATGACGGTCAATTTTCGTTAAAATCGACGAAATCATCGCGATTTGCGGAGCCGTTGGGCTTGTTTCGACGCTGAAACGTGTGTGCATTACATTTGGCGAGCGTAAAGTGCAGTGAAAAGAGCGCTTAAACGTCGAAATATCTCAAACGGGATGGAAATGACGGTCAATTTTCGTCAAAATCGACGAAATCATCGTGATTTGCGAGCCGTGGGGCTTGTTTCGACGCTGAAACGTGTGTGCATTATACATTTGGCGCGTAAAGTGCAGTGAAAAGAGCGTTAAACGTCGAAATATCTCAAACGGGATGGAAATGACGGTCAATTTTCGTCAAAATCGACGAAGAATCATCGCGATTTGCGAGCCGTTGGGTCTGTTTCGACGCTGAAACGTGTGTGCATTTTACATTTGGCGCGTAAAAGTGCAGTGAAAAAGAGGCGCTTAAAACGTCGAAATATCTCAAACGGGATGGAAATGACGGTCAATTTTCGTCAAATCGACGAAATCACCGCGATTTTGCGAGCCGTTGGGCTTGCTTCGACGCGTGAAACGTGCGTGCATTACAATTTGGCGCGTAAGAGTGCAGTGAAAAGAGCGGCTTAAACGTCGAAATATCTCAAACGGGATGGAAATGACGGTCAATTTTCGTCAAAATCGACGAAATCATCGCGATTTGCGAGCCGTTGGGCTTGTTTCGACGCTTAAACGTGTGTGCATGACATTTGGCGCGTAAAGTGCAGTGAAAAGAGCGCAAAACGTCGAGAGAAATATCTCAAACGGGATGGAAATGACGGTCAATTTTTCGTCAAAATCGACGAAATCATCGCGATTTGCGAGCCGTTGGGCTTGTTTCGACGCTGAAACGTGTGTGCATTACATTTGGCGCGTAAAGTGCAGTGAAAAGAGCGCTTAAACGTCGAAATATCTCAAAACGGGATGGAAATGACGGTCAATTTTCGTCAAAATCGACGAAAATCATCGCGATTTGCGAGCCGTTCGGGCTTGTTTCGACGCTGAAACGTGTGTGTACCATTAATTGGCGCGTAAAGTGCAGTGAAAAGAGCGCTTAAACGTCGAAATATCTCAAACGGGATGGAAAATGACGGTCAATTTTCGTCAAAATCGACGAAATCATCGCGATTTGCGAGCCGTTGGGCTTGTTTCGACGCTGAAATGTGTGTGCATTGCATTTGGCGCGTAAAGGGTAGGTGAAAGAGCGCTTAAACGTCGAAATATCTCAAACGGGATGCAATGGCGGTCAATTTTCGTCAAAATCGACGAAATCATCGCGATTTGCGAGCCGTTGGGCTTGTTCGACGCTGAAACGTGTGTGCATTACATTTGGCGCGTAAAGTGCAGTGAAAAGAGCGCTTAAACGTCGAAATATCTCAAACGGGATGGAAATGACGGTCAATTTTCGTCAAATCGACGAAATCATCGCGATTTGCGAGCCGTCGGGCTTGTTTCGACGCTGAAAAGTGTGTGTGAGATTACATTTGGCGCGTAATGTGCAGTGAAAAAGAGCGCTTAAATGTCGAAATATCCCAAACGGGATGGAATGACGGTCAATTTTCGTCAAAATCGTCGTAATCATCGTGCGATTTGCGAGCCGTTATCTTGTTTCTGACGCTGAAACGTGCGTGCATTGCATTTGGCGCGGTAAGGTGCAGTGAAAAGAGCGCGTAAACGTCGAAATATCTCAAACGGGATGGGAAATGACGGTCAATTTTCGTCAATATCGTCGAAATCATCGCGTGATTTTGCGAGCCGTTGGGTTTGTTTCTGACGCTGAAGTGTGTGTGCGCATTACATTTGGCGTGTAAAGTGCAGTGAAAAGAGCGCGCTTAAACGTCGGAATATCCGCCAAACGTGGATGGAAATACGGTCAATTTTCGTCGCAAAATCGTCGAAATCATCGTGATTTGCGAGCCGTTGGGTTTGTTTCGACGCTGAAACGTGTGTGCATTAAGCATTTGGCGCGTGTAAAGTGTAGTGAAATGAGCGCTTAAACGTCGAATATCTCAAACGGGATGGAATGATGGTCATTTTCGTCAAAATGACGAAATCATCGCGATTTGCGAGCCGTTGGGTTTGTTTCGATGCTGAAACGTGTGTGCATTACTTGGTGTGTAAAGTGCAGTGAAAAGAAGCGCTTAAACGTCGAGATGGTGGAAATGACGGTCAACTTTTCGTCAACATCGTTGAAATCATCGCTATTTGCGAGCCGTTGGGTTTGTTTTTGAAGCTGAAATGTGTGGCATTGCATTTGGCGTGTAAGGTGCAGTGAAAAGAGCGCTTAAACGTCGAAATATCTCAAACGGGATGGAAATGACGGTCAATCTTCGTCAAAATCGTCGAAATCATCGTGGGATTTGTGAGCCGTTGGGCCTTTGTTTCGACGCTGAAACGTGTGTGCATTACGGCATTTGGCGTGTAAAGTGCCGTGAAAAGAGTGCTTAAACGTCGAAATATCCGAACGGGATGGAAATGACGTTCAATTTTCTCAAAATCGTGAATCTCGTGATTTGCGTGTTGGTTGTTTGACGCTGAAACGTGTGTGTATTCGGCGATTTGGCGCGTAAAGTGCAGTGAAAAGAGCGCTTAAACGTCGAAATATCTCAAACGGGATGGAAATGATTACCGGTCACTTTGCGTCATAATCGACGAAATCATCGCGATTTGCGAGCCGGTGGGCTTTTGTTTCGACGTTGAAATGTGCGTGCGTTACATTTGGCGTGTATAGTGCAGTGAAAAGAGCGCTTAAACGTCGAAATATCCCTGCCAACGTGGGATGGAAATGACGGCTGACTTTTCGTCAAAATGTCGAAATCATCGTGGATTTGCGAGCCAAGCTGTTTTTGTTTCTGACGTGCTGAAACGTGTGTGCATTGCATTTGGTGTGTAAAGTGCAGTAGAAAAGAGCGCTTAAACGTCGTATATCCCAGGGTGGAAATGACGGTCACCTTTCGTCAAAATCGTTGAAATCATCGGATTTGTGAGTCGTTGGTCTTGCTCGGATGCTGAAACTGTGTGTGCATTATTTTGCGGTGTGTAAGGTGCAGTGAAAAGAGCGCTTAAACGTCGAAATGTTCTCAAACGGGATGGAAATGACGGTCAATTTTCGTCAATGTCGATGAAATCATCGCGATTTGCGAGCCGTTGGGCTTGTTTTGAGGCTGAAACGTGTGTGCATTGCGATTTGGCGTGTAAAGTGCAGTGAAAAGAGCGCTTAAACGTCGAAATATCCTCAAACGGGATGGAAATGACGGTCAATTTTCGTCAAAATCGTCGAAATCATCGCGATTTAGCGTGCCGTTGGGCTTGTTTCGACGCTGAAACGTGTGTGTGCGTATCTAGCATCTTGGTGCGTTAAGTGCGGTGAAATGAGCGCTTAAACGTCGGAATATCTCAAACGGATGGAAATGACGGTCAATTTTCGTCAATATCGTCGAAATCATCGCGATTTGCGAGCTGTTGGTCCTTTGTTTCGATCGCTGAAACGTGTGCATTTCATTTGGCGTGTAAAGTGCAGTGAAAAGAGCGCTTCTAAACGTCGGAATATCTCAAACGGATGGAAATGACGGTCAATTTTCGTCAAAATCGATCGAATCCTTTGGAGCCGTTGGTTGTTTCTGACGCTGACATCGTGTGTGCTCTAATTGGTGTGTAAAGTGCAGTGAAATGAGCGCTTTAACGTCGAAATATCTCAAACGGGATGGAATGACGGTCAATTTTCGTCAAAATCGTTGAAATCATCGCTATTTGCGAGCCGTTGGGCTTGTTTCTTGACGCTGAAACGTGTGTGCATTACATTTGGCGTGTAAAGTGCAGTGAAATGAGCGCGCTTAAACGTCGAAATATCTTAAACGGATGGAACTGACGGTCAATTTTCGTCAAAATCGTCGAAATCACTGTGATTTGCGAGCTGTTGACTTGTTTCCACGCTGAAACGTGTGTGCATTACGATTTGGCGCGTAAAGTGCAGTGAAAAGAGCGCCTAAACGTCGAAATATCTCCAAACGGGCTGGAAATGACGGTCAGTTTTCGTCAAAATCGTATGGAAATCTTTCGCGATTTGCGAGCCGTTGGGCGTGTTTCGTACGCTGAAACGTGTGTGCATTACATTTGGTGTGTAATGTGCAGTGAGAAGAGCGTTTAAACGTCGAAATATTCAAACGGGATGGAAATGACGGTCAATTTTCGTCAAACCCCAACCTTTCTTTTTTAGAAATGACTTCGCCTTATAAATCGAGGAAATCATCGCGTATTTGCGAGCTGCTGGTCTTGTTTCTGACGCTGAAACGTGTGTGCATTGCATTTGGCGCGTAAAGTGGAGTGAAAAGAGCGCTTAAACCGTCGAAATATCTCAAACGGGGATAGAAATGATGGTCAGTTTTCGTCAAATCGGAGGAAGTCATCGCGATTTGCGAGCTGTTGGGCTTGTTTCGACGCTGAAGCGTGTGTGCGTTACCTTTGTGTGTAAAGTGAGTGAAAAGAGCGCTTAACGTCGAATTCTCAAGGGATGAAATGACGTGGTCAATTTTCGTCAAAATCGAGGAAATCATCGCGATTTGCGAGCCGTTGGCTTTGTTTCTGATGCTGAAACGTGTGTGCATTACATTTGGCGTAAAGTGCAGTGAAAAGAGCGCTAAACGTCGAAATATCTCAAACGGGGATAAATGATGGTCAATTTTCGTCAAAATCGGCGAAATCATCGCGATTTGCGAGCCGTTGGGCTTGTTTCGACGCTGAAACGTGTGTGCATTACATTTGGCGCGTAAAGTGCAGTGAAAAGAGCGCTTAAACGTCGAAATATCTCAAACGGGATGGAAATGACGGTCAATTTTCGTCAAAATCGAGGAAATCATCGCGATTTGCGAGCCGTTGGGCTTGTTTCGACGCTGAAACGTGTGTGCATTACATTTGGCGCGTAAAGTGCAGTGAAAAGAGCGCTTAAACGTCGAAATATCTCAAACGGGATGGAAATGACGGTCAATTTTCGTCAAAATCGACGAAATCATCGCGATTTGCGAGCCGTTGGGCTTGTTTCGACGCTGAAACGTGTGTGCATTACATTTGGCGCGTAAAGTGCTGTGAAAAGAGCGCTTAAACGTCGAAATATCTCAAACGGGATGGAAATGACGGTCAATTTTCGTCAAAATCGACGAATAATAAAAAAAAATCATCGCGATTTGCGAGCTGTTGGGCTTGTTTCGACGCTGAAACGTGTGTGCGTTACATTTGGCGCGTAAAGTGCAGTGAAAAGAGCGCTTAAACGTCGAAATATCTCAAACGGGATGGAAATGACGGTTAATTTTCGTCAAAATCGAGGAAATCATCGCGATTTGCGAGCCGTTGGGCTTGTTTCGACGCTGAAACGTGTGTGCATTACATTTGGCGCGTAAAGTGCAGTGAAAAGAGCGCTTAAACGTCGAAATATCTCAAACGGGATGGAAATGACGGTCAATTTTCGTCAAAATCGACGAAATCATCGCGATTTGCGAGCCGTTGGGCTCGTTTCGACGCTGAAACGTGTGCATTACATTTGGCGCGTAAAGTGCAGTGAAAAGAGCGCTTAAACGTCGAAATATCTCAAACGGGATGGAAATGACGGTCAATTTTCGTCAAAATCGACGAAATCATCGCGATTTGCGAGCCGTTGGGCTTGTTTCGACGCTGAAACGTGTGTGCATTACATTTGGCGCGTAAAGTGCAGTGAAAAGAGCGCTTAAACGTCGAAATATCTCAAACGGGATGGAAATGACGGTCAATTTTCGTCAAAATCGACGAAATCATCGCGATTTGCGAGCTGTTGGGCTTGTTTCGACGCTGAAACGTGTGTGCATTAGCATTTGGCGCGTAAAGTGCAGTGAAAAGAGCGCTTAAACGTCGAAATATCTCAAACGGGATGGAAATGACGGTCAATTTTCGTCAAAATCGGCGAAATCATCGCGATTTGCGAGCCGTTGGGCTTGTTTCGACGCTGAAACGTGTGTGCATTACATTTGGCGCGTAAAGTGCAGTGAAAAGAGCGCTTAAACGTCGAAATATCTCAAACGGGATGGAAATGACGGTCAATTTTCGTCAAAATCGACGAAATCATCGCGATTTGCGAGCCGTTGGCCTGGTTTCTGACGCTGAAACGTGTGGCATTACATTTGGCGCGTAAAGTGCAGTGAAAAGAGCGCTTAAACGTCGAAATATCTCAAACGGGATGGAAATGACGGTCAATTTTCGTCAAAATCGAGGAAATCATCGCGATTTGCGAGCCGTTGGGCTTGTTTCGACGCTGAAACGTGTGTGCATTACATTTGGCGCGTAAAGTGCAGTGAAAAGAGCGCTTAAACGTCGAAATATCTCAAACGGGATGGAAATGACGGTCAATTTTCGTCAAAATCGACGAAATCATCGCGATTTGCGAGCTGTTGGGCTTGTTTCGACGCTGAAACGTGTGTGTATTACATTTGGCGCGTAAAGTGCAGTGAAAAGAGCGCTTAAACGTCGAAATATCTCAAACGGGATGGAAATGACGGTCAATTTTCGTCAAAATCGAGGAAATCATCGCGATTTGCGAGCCGTTGGGCTTGTTTCGACGCTGAAACGTGTGTGCATTACATTTGGCGCGTAAAGTGCAGTGAAAAGAGCGCTTAAACGTCGAAATATCTCAAACGGGATGGAAATGACGGTCAATTTTCGTCAAAATCGAGGAAATCATCGCGATTTGCGAGCCGTTGGGCTTGTTTCGACGCTGAAACGTGTGTGCATTACATTTGGCGCGTAAAGTGCAGTGAAAAGAGCGCTTAAACGTCGAAATATCTCAAACGGGATGGAAATGACGGTCAATTTTCGTCAAAATCGACGAAATCATCGCGATTTGCGAGCCGTTGGGCTTGTTTCGACGCTGAAACGTGTGTGCATTACATTTGGCGCGTAAAGTGCAGTGAAAAGAGCGCTTAAACGTCGAAATATCTCAAACGGGATGGAAATGACGGTCAATTTTCGTCAAAATCGACGAAATCATCGCGATTTGCGAGCCGTTGGGCTTGTTTCGACGCTGAAACGTGTGTGCATTACATTTGGCGCGTAAAGTGCAGTGAAAAGAGCGCTTAAACGTCGAAATATCTCAAACGGGATGGAAATGACGGTCAATTTTCGTCAAAATCGACGAAATCATCGCGATTTGCGAGCCGTTGGGCTTGTTTCGACGCTGAAACGTGTGTGCATTACATTTGGCGCGTAAAGTGCAGTGAAAAGAGCGCTTAAACGTCGAAATATCTCAAACGGGATGGAAATGACGGTCAATTTTCGTCAAAATCGACGAAATCATCGCGATTTGCGAGCCGTTGGGCTTGTTTCGACGCTGAAACGTGTGTGCATTACATTTGGCGCGTAAAGTGCAGTGAAAAGAGCGCTTAAACGTCGAAATATCTCAAACGGGATGGAAATGACGGTCAATTTTCGTCAAAATCGACGAAATCATCGCGATTTGCGAGCCGTTGGGCTTGTTTCGACGCTGAAACGTGTGTGCATTACATTTGGCGCGTAAAGTGCAGTGAAAAGAGCGCTTAAACGTCGAAATATCTCAAACGGGATGGAAATGACGGTCAATTTTCGTCAAAATCGACGAAATCATCGCGATTTGCGAGCCGTTGGGCTTTGTTTCGACGCTGAAACGTGTGTGCATTACATTTGGCGCGTAAAGTGGAGTGAAAAGAGCGCTTAAACGTCGAAATATCTCAAACGGGATGGAAATGACGGTCAATTTTCGTCAAAATCGACGAAATCATCGCGATTTGCGAGCCGTTGGGCTTGTTTCGACGCTGAAACGTGTGTGCATTACATTTGGCGCGTAAAGTGGAGTGAAAAGAGCGCTTAAACGTCGAAATATCTCAAACGGGATGGAAATGACGGTCAATTTTCGTCAAAATCGACGAAATCATCGCGATTTGCGAGCCGTTGGGCTTGTTTCGACGCTGAAACGTGTGTGCATTACATTTGGCGCGTAAAGTGCAGTGAAAAGAGCGCTTAAACGTCGAAATATCTCAAACGGGATGGAAATGACGGTCAATTTTCGTCAAAATCGACGAAATCATCGCGATTTGCGAGCCGTTGGGCTTGTTTCGACGCTGAAACGTGTGTGCATTACATTTGGCGCGTAAAGTGCAGTGAAAAGAGCGCTTAAACGTCGAAATATCTCAAACGGGATGGAAATGACGGTCAATTTTCGTCAAAATCGACGAAATCATCGCGATTTGCGAGCCGTTGGGCTTGTTTCGACGCTGAAACGTGTGTGCATTACATTTGGCGCGTAAAGTGCAGTGAAAAGAGCGCTTAAACGTCGAAATATCTCAAACGGGATGGAAATGACGGTCAATTTTCGTCAAAATCGACGAAATCATCGCGATTTGCGAGCCGTTGGGCTTGTTTCGACGCTGAAACGTGTGTGCATTACATTTGGCGCGTAAAGTGCGTGAAAAGAGCGCTTAAACGTCGAAATATCTCAAACGGGATGGAAATGACGGTCAATTTTCGTCAAAATCGACGAAATCATCGCGATTTGCGAGCTGTTGGGCTTGTTTCGACGCTGAAACGTGTGTGCATTACATTTGGCGCGTAAAGTGCAGTGAAAAGAGCGCTTAAACGTCGAAATATCTCAAACGGGATAGAAATGACGGTCAATTTTCGTCAAAATCGACGAAATCATCGCGATTTGCGAGCTGTTGGGCTGTTTTCGACGCTGAAACGTGTGTGCATTACATTTGGCGCGTAAAGTGGAGTGAAAAGAGCGCTTAAACGTCGAAATATCTCAAACGGGATGGAAATGACGGTCAATTTTCGTCAAAATCGACGAAATCATCGCGATTTGCGAGCCGTTGGGCTTGTTTCGACGCTGAAACGTGTGTGCATTACATTTGGCGCGTAAAGTGCAGTGAAAAGAGCGCTTGAACGTCGAAATATCTCAAACGGGATGGAAATGACGGTCAATTTTCGTCAAAATCGACGAAATCATCGCGATTTGCGAGCCGTTGGGCTTGTTTCGACGCTGAAACGTGTGTGCATTACATTTGGCGCGTAAAGTGCAGTGAAAAGAGCGCTTAAACGTCGAAATATCTCAAACGGGATGGAAATGACGGTCAATTTTCGTCAAAATCGACGAAATCATCGCGATTTGCGAGCCGTTGGGCTTGTTTCGACGCTGAAACGTGTGTGCATTACATTTGGCGCGTAAAGTGGAGTGAAAAGAGCGCTTGAACGTCGAAATATCTCAAACGGGATGGAAATGACGGTCAATTTTCGTCAAAATCGACGAAATCATCGCGATTTGCGAGCCGTTGGGCTTGTTTCGACGCTGAAACGTGTGTGCATTACATTTGGCGCGTAAAGTGCAGTGAAAAGAGCGCTTAAACGTCGAAATATCTCAAACGGGATGGAAATGACGGTCAATTTTCGTCAAAATCGACGAAATCATCGCGATTTGCGAGCTGTTGGGCTTGTTTCGACGCTGAAACGTGTGTGCATTACATTTGGCGCGTAAAGTGGAGTGAAAAGAGCGCTTAAACGTCGAAATATCTCAAACGGGATGAAAATGACGGTCATTTTTCGTCAAAAACGAGGAAATCATCGCGATTTGCGAGCTGTTGGGCTTGTTTCGACGCTGAAACGTGTGTGCATTACATTTGGCGCGTAAAGTGCAGTGAAAAGAGCGCTTAAACGTCGAAATATCTCAAACGGGATAGAAATGACGGTCAGTTTTCGTCAAAATCGAGGAAATCATCGCGATTTGCGAGCCGTTGGGCTTGTTTCGACGCTGAAACGTGTGTGCATTACATTTGGCGCGTAAAGTGCATTGAAAAGAGCGCTTAAACGTCGAAATATCTCAAACGGTATGGAAATGACGGTTAGTTTTCGTCAAAATCGAGGAAATCATCGCGATTTGCGAGCCGTTGGGCTTGTTTCGACGCTGAAACGTGTGTGCATTACATTTGGCGCGTAAAGTGGAGTGAAAAGAGCGCTTAAACGTCGAAATATCTCAAACGGGATGGAAATGACGGTCAGTTTTCGTCAAAATCGACGAAATCATCGCGATTTGCGAGCCGTTGGGCTTGTTTCGACGCTGAAACGTGTGCATTACATTTGGCGCGTAAAGTGGAGTGAAAAGAGCGCTAAAACGTCGAAATATCTCAAACGGGATAAAAATGACGGTCATTTTTCGTCAAAATCGAGGAAATCATCGCGATTTGCGAGCTGTTGGGCTTGTTTCGACGCTGAAACGTGTGTGCGTTACATTTGGCGCGTAAAGTGGTTTGAAAAGTGCGCTTAAACGTCGAAATATCTCAAACGGTATGGAAATGACGTTTAGTTTTCGTCAAAATCGACGAAATCATCGCGATTTGCGAGCCGTTGGGCTTGTTTCGACGCTGAAACGTGTGTGCATTACATTTGGCGCGTAAAGGTGGAGTGAAAAGAGCGCTTAAACGTCGAAATATCTCAAACGGGATGGAAATGACGGTCAGTTTTCGTCAAAATCGAGGAAATCATCGCGATTTGCGAGCTGTTGGGCTTGTTTCGACGCTGAAACGTGTGTGCATTACATTTGGCGCGTAAAGTGGAGTGAAAAGAGCGCTTAAACGTCGAAATATCTCAAACGGGATAGAAATGACGGTCAGTTTTCGTCAAAATCGAGGAAATCATCGCGATTTGCGAGCTGTTGGGCTTGTTTCGACGCTGAAACGTGTGTGCATTACATTTGGCGCGTAAAGTGGAGTGAAAAGAGCGCTTAAACGTCGAAATACCTCAAACGGGATGGAAATGACGGTTAGTTTTCGTCAAAATCGACGAAATCGTCGCGATTTGCGAGCCGTTGGGCTTGTTTCGACGCTGAAACGTGTGTGCATTACATTTGGCGCGTAAAGTGGAGTGAAAAGAGCGCTTAAACGTCGAAATATCTCAAACGGGATAGAAATGACGGTCAGTTTTCGTCAAAATCGAGGAAATCATCGCGATTTGCGAGCCGTTGGGCTTGTTTCGACGCTGAAACGTGTGTGCATTACATTTGGCGCGTAAAGTGGAGTGAAAAGAGCGCTTAAACGTCGAAATATCTCAAACGGTATGGAAATGACGGTTAGTTTTCGTCAAAATCGACGAAATCATCACGATTTGCGAGCAGTTGGGCTTGTTTCGACGCTGAAACGTGTGTGCACTAGCATTTGGCGCGTAAAGTGGAGTGAAAAGAGCGCTTAAACGTCGAAATATCTCAAACGGGATAGAAATGACGGTTAGTTTTCGTCAAAATCGAGGAAATCATCGCGATTTGCGAGCTGTTGGGCTTGTTTCGACGCTGAAACGTGTGTGCATTACATTTGGCGCGTAAAGTGGAGTGAAAAGAGCGCTTAAACGTCGAAATATCTCAAACGGGTTAGAAATGACGGTCAGTTTTCGTCAAAATCGAGGAAATCATCGCGATTTGCGAGCTGTTGGGTTTGTTTCGACGCTGAAACGTGTGTGCATTACATTTGGCGCGTAAAGTGGAGTGAAAAGAGCGCTTAAACGTCGAAATATCTCAAACGGGATAGAAATGACGGTCAGTTTTCGTCAAAATCGAGGAAATCATCGCGATTTGCGAGCTGTTGTGCTTGTTTCGACGCTGAAACGTGTGTGCATTACATTTGGCGCGTAAAGTGGAGTGAAAAGAGCGCTTAAACGTCGAAATATCTCAAACGGGATGGAAATGACGGTCAGTTTTCGTCAAAATCGAGGAAATCATCGCGATTTGCGAGCCGTTGGGCTTGTTTCGACGCTGAAACGTGTGTGCATTACATTTGGCGCGTAAAGTGGAGTGAAAAGAGCGCTTAAACGTCGAAATATCTCAAACGGGTAAGAAATGACGGTCAGTTTTCGTCAAAATCGAGGAAATCATCGCGATTTGCGAGCTGTTGGGCTTGTTTCGACGCTGAAACGTGTGTGCGTTACATTTGGCGCGTAAAGTGGAGTGAAAAGAGCGCTTAAACGTCGAAATATATCAAACGGGATGGAAATGACGGTTAGTTTTCGTCAAAATCGACGAAATCATCGCGATTTGCGAGCTGTTGGGCTTGTTTCGACGCTGAAACGTGTGTGCATTACATTTGGCGCGTAAAGTGGAGTGAAAAGAGCGCTTAAACGTCGAAATATCTCAAACGGTATGGAAATGACGGTTTGTTTTCGTCAAAATCGACGAAATCATCGCGATTTGCGAGCCGTTGGGCTTGTTTCGACGCTAAAACGTGTGTGCGTTACATTTGGCGCGTAAAGTGGAGTGAAAAGAGCGCTTAAACGTCGAAATATCTCAAACGGTATGGAAATGACGGTCAGTTTTCGTCAAAATCGACGAAATCATCGCGATTTGCGAGCCGTTGGGCTTGTTTCGACGCTGAAACGTGTGTGCATTACATTTGGCGCGTAAAGTGGAGTGAAAAGAGCGCTTAAACGTCGAAATATCTCAAACGGGATAGAAATGACGGTCAGTTTTCGTCAAAATCGAGGAAATCATCGCGATTTGCGAGCTGTTGGGCTTGTTTCGACGCTGAAACGTGTGTGCGTTACATTTGGCGCGTAAAGTGGAGTGCAAAAGAGCGCTTAAACGTCGAAATATCTCAAACGGGATAGAAATGACGGTCAGTTTTCGTCAAAAACGAGGAAATCATCGCGATTTGCGAGCTGTTGGGCTTGTTTCGACGCTGAAACGTGTGTGCAATACATTTGGCGCGTAAAGTCGAGTGAAAAGAGCGCTTAAACGTCGAAATATCTCAAACGGGATAGAAATGACGGTCAGTTTTCGTCAAAATCGAGGAAATCATCGCGATTTGCCAGCTGCTGGGCTTGTTTCGACGCTGAAACGTGTGTGCACTACATTTGGCGCGTAAAGTGGAGTGAAAAGAGCGCTTAAACGTCGAAATATCTCAAACGGTATAGAAATGACGGTTAGTTTTCGTCAAAATCGAGGAAATCATCGCGATTTGCGAGCTGTTGGGCTTGTTTCGACGCTGAAACGTGTGTGCATTACATTTGGCGCGTAAAGTGGAGTGAAAAGAGCGCTTAAACGTCGAAATATCTCAAACGGGATAGAAATGACGGTCAGTTTTCGTCAAAATCGAGGAAATCATCGCGATTTGCGAGCTGTTGGGCTTGTTTCGACGCTGAAACGTGTGTGCATTACATTTGGCGCGTAAAGTGGAGTGAAAAGAGCGCTTAAACGTCGAAATATCTCAAACGGGATAGAAATGACGGTCAGTTTTCGTCAAAATCGAGGAAATCATTTCGATTTGCGAGCTGTTGGGCTTGTTTCGACGCTGAAACCTGTGTGCATTACATTTGGCGCGTAAAGTGGAGTGAAAAGAGCGCTTAAACGTCGAAATATCTCAAACGGTATGGAAATGACGGTTAGTTTTCGTCAAAATCGAGGAAATCATCGCGATTTGCGAGCTGTTGGGCTTGTTTCGACGCTGAAACGTGTGTGCATTACATTTGGCGCGTAAAGTGGAGTGAAAAGAGCGCTTAAACGTCGAAATATCTCAAACGGGATAGAAATGACGGTCAGTTTTCGTCAAAATCGAGGAAATCATCGCGATTTGCGAGCCGTTGGGCTTGTTTCGACGCTGAAACGTGTGTGCGTTACATTTGGCGCGTAAAGTGGAGTGAAAAGAGCGCTTAAACGTCGAAATATCTCAAACGGTATAGAAATGACGGTTAGTTTTCGTCAAAATCGACGAAATCATCGCGATTTGCGAGCTGTTGGGCTTGTTTCGACGCTGAAACGTGTGTGCATTACATTTGGCGCGTAAAGTGGAGTGAAAAGAGCGCTTAAACGTCGAAATATCTCAAACGGGATAGAAATGACGGTCAGTTTTCGTCAAAATCGAGGAAATCATCGCGATTTGCGAGCTGTTGGGCTTGTTTCGACGCTGAAACGTGTGTGCATTACATTTGGCGCGTAAAGTGGAGTGAAAAGAGCGCTTAAACGTCGAAATATCTCAAACGGTATGGAAATGACGGTTTGTTTTCGTCAAAATCGACGAAATCATCGCGATTTGCGAGCCGTTGGGCTTGTTTCGACGCTGAAACGTGTGTGCATTACATTTGGCGCGTAAAGTGGAGTGAAAAAGAGCGCTTAAACGTCGAAATATCTCAAACGGTATGGAAATGACGGTTAGTTTTCGTCAAAATCGACGAAATCATCGCGATTTGCGAGCCGTTGGGCTCGTTTCGACGCTGAAACGTGTGTGCATTACATTTGGCGCGTAAAGTGGAGTGAAAAGAGCGCTTAAACGTCGAAATATCTCAAACGGGATAGAAATGACGGTGAGTTTTCGTCAAAATCGAGGAAATCATCGCGATTTGCGAGCTGTTGGGCTTGTTTCGACGCTGAAACGTGTGTGCGTTACATTTGGCGCGTAAAGTGGAGTGAAAAGAGCGCTTAAACGTCGAAATATCTCAAACGGGATGGAAATGACGGTTAGTTTTCGTCAAAATCGACGAAATCATCGCGATTTGCGAGCAGTTGGGCTTGTTTCGACGCTGAAACGTGTGTGCATTACATTTGGCGCGTAAAGTGGAGTGAAAAGAGCGCTTAAACGTCGAAATATCTCAAACGGTATGGAAATGACGGTTAGTTTTCGACAAAATCGACGAAATCATCGCGATTTGCGAGCCGTTGGCCTTGTTTCGACGCTAAAACGTGTGTGCATTACATTTGGCGCGTAAAGTGGAGTGAAAAGAGCGCTTAAACGTCGTAACATCTCAAACGGGATAGAAATGACGGTCAGTTTTCGTCAAAATCGAGGAAATCATTTCGATTTGCGAGCTGTTGGGCTTGTTTCGACGCTGAAACGTGTGTGCATTACATTTGGCGCGTAAAGTGGAGTGAAAAGAGCGCTTAAACGTCGAAATATCTCAAACGGGATAGAAATGACGGTCAGTTTTCGTCATAATCGAGGAAATCATCGCGATTTGCCAGCTGCTGGGCTTGTTTCGACGCTAAAACGTGTGTGCATTACAATTGGCGCGTAAAGTGGAGTG
Source organism: Bombus sylvicola (assembly GCA_019677175.1). NCBI lineage: Eukaryota > Metazoa > Arthropoda > Insecta > Hymenoptera > Apidae > Bombus > Bombus sylvicola. Next base: position 26,435 of record JACSOB010000185.1, on the reverse strand, counting down.
AAAAGAGCGCTTAAACGTCGAAATATCTCAAACGGGATAGAAATGACGGTCAGTTTTCGTCAAAAACGAGGAAATCATCGCGATTTGCGAGCTGTTGGGCTTGTTTCGACGCTGAAACGTGTGTGCGTTACATTTGGCGCGTAAAGTGGAGTGAAAAGAGCGCTTAAACGTCGAAATATCTCAAACGGTATGGAAATGACGGTCAGTTTTCGTCAAAATCGACGAAATCATCGCGATTTGCGAGCTGTTGGGCTTGTTTCGACACTGAAACGTGTGTGCATTACATTTGGCGCGTAAAGTGGAGTGAAAAGAGCGCTTAAACGTCGAAATATCTCAAAAGGGATAGAAATGACGGTCAGTTTTCGTCAAAATCGAGGAAATCATCGCGATTTGCAGGCTGTTGGACTGTTTTCGACGCTGAAACGTGTGTGCATTACATTTGGCGCGTAGAGTGGAGTGAAAAGAGCGCTTAAACGTCGAAATATCTCAAACGGGATAAAAATGACGGTCAGTTTTCGTCAAAAACGAGGAAATCATCGCGATTTGCGAGCTGTTGGGCTTGTTTCGACGCTGAAACGTGTGTGCGTTACATTTGGCGCGTAAAGTGGGGTGAAAAGAGCGCTTAAACGTCGAAATATCTCAAACGGTATGGAAATGACGGTTAGTTTTCGTCAAAATCGACGAAATCATCGCGATTTGCGAGCTGTTGGGCTTGTTTCGACGCTGAAACATGTGTGCATTACATTTGGCGCGTAAAGTGGAGTGAAAAGAGCGCTTAAACGTCGAAATATCTCAAACGGGATAAAAATGACGGTCAGTTTTCGTCAAAATCGAGGAAATCATCGCGATTTGCGAGCTGTTGGACTTGTTTCGACGCTGAAACGTGTGTGCATTACATTTGGCGCGTAAAGTGGAGTGAAAAGAGCGCTTAAACGTCGAAATATCTCAAACGGGATGGAAATGACGGTCAGTTTTCGTCAAAATCGAGGAAATCATCACGATTTGCGAGCAGTTGGAAATATCCGATTTGCGAGCCGTTGGGCTTGTTTCGACGCTGAAACGTGTGTGCATTACATTTGGCGCGTAAAGTGGAGTGAAAAGAGCGCTTAAACGTCGAAATATCTCAAACGGTATGGAAATGACGGTTGACGTTTTTCGTCAAAATCGACGAAATCATCGCGATTTGCGAGCCGTTGGGCTTGTTTCGACGCTGAAACGTGTGTGCATTACATTTGGCGCGTAAAGTGGAGTGAAAAGAGCGCTTAAACGTCGAAATATCTCAAACGGGATAGAAATGACGGTCAGTTTTCGTCAAAATCGAGGAAATCATCGCGATTTGCGAGCCGTTGGGCTTGTTTCGACGCTGAAACGTGTGTGCATTACATTTGGCGCGTAAAGTGGAGTGAAAAGAGCGCTTAAACGTCGAAATATCTCAAACGGGATAGAAATGACGGTCAGTTTTCGTCAAAATCGAGGAAATCATCGCGATTTGCGAGCTGTTGGGCTTGTTTCGACGCTGAAACGTGTGTGCATTACATTTGGCGCGTAAAGTGGAGTGAAAAGAGCGCTTAAACGTCGAAATATCTCAAACGGGATAGAAATGACGGTCAGTTTTCGTCAAAATCGAGGAAATCATCGCGATTTGCGAGCTGTTGGGCTTGTTTCGACGCTGAAACGTGTGTGCATTACATTTGGCGCGTAAAGTGGTTTGAAAAGAGCGCTTAAACGTCGAAATATCTCAAACGGGATGGAAATGACGGTTAGTTTTCGTCAAAATCGAGGAAATCATCGCGATTTGCGAGCCGTTGGGCTTGTTTCGACGCTGAAACGTGTGTGCATTACATTTGGCGCGTAAAGTGGAGTGAAAAGAGCGCTTAAACGTCGAAATATCTCAAACGGGATAGAAATGACGGTCAGTTTTCGTCAAAATCGAGGAAATCATCGCGATTTGCGAGCTGTTGGGCTTGTTTCGACGCTGAAACGTGTGTGCATTACATTTGGCGCGTAAAGTGGAGTGAAAAGAGCGCTTAAACGTCGAAATATCTCAAACGGGATAGAAATGACGGTCAGTTTTCGTCAAAATCGAGGAAATCATCGCGATTTGCGAGCCGTTGGGCTTGTTTCGACGCTGAAACGTGTGTGCATTACATTTGGCGCGTAAAGTGGAGTGAAAAGAGCGCTTAAACGTCGAAATATCTCAAACGGGATAGAAATGACGGTCAGTTTTCGTCAAAATCGACGAAATCATCGCGATTTGCGAGCCGTTGGGCTTGTTTCGACGCTGAAACGTGTGTGCATTACATTTGGCGCGTAAAGTGGAGTGAAAAGAGCGCTTAAACGTCGAAATATCTCAAACGGGATAGAAATGACGGTCAGTTTTCGTCAAAATCGAGGAAATCATCGCGATTTGCGAGCCGTTGGGCTTGTTTCGACGCTGAAACGTGTGTGCATTACATTTGGCGCGTAAAGTGGAGTGAAAAGAGCGCTTAAACGTCGAAATATCTCAAACGGGATGGAAATGACGGTTAGTTTTCGTCAAAATCGACGAAATCATCGCGATTTGCGAGCCGTTGGGCTTGTTTCGACGCTGAAACGTGTGTGCATTACATTTGGCGCGTAAAGTGGAGTGAAAAGAGCGCTTAAACGTCGAAATATCTCAAACGGGATAAGAAATGACGGTCAGTTTTCGTCAAAATCGAGGAAATCATCGCGATTTGCGAGCTGTTGGGCTTGTTTCGACGCTGAAACGTGTGTGCATTACATTTGGCGCGTAAAGTGGAGTGAAAAGAGCGCTTAAACGTCGAAATATCTCAAACGGGATGGAAATGACGGTTAGTTTTCGTCAAAATCGACGAAATCATCGCGATTTGCGAGCCGTTGGGCTTGTTTCGACGCTGAAACGTGTGTGCATTACATTTGGCGCGTAAAGTGGAGTGAAAAAGAGCGCTTAAACGTCGAAATATCTCAAACGGGATAGAAATGACGGTCAGTTTTCGTCAAAATCGAGGAAATCATCGCGATTTGCGAGCTGTTGGGCTTGTTTCGACGCTGAAACGTGTGTGCATTACATTTGGCGCGTAAAGTGGAGTGAAAAGAGCGCTTAAACGTCGAAATATCTCAAACGGGATAGAAATGACGGTCAGTTTTCGTCAAAATCGAGGAAATCATCGCGATTTGCGAGCTGTTGGGTTTGTTTCGACGCTGAAACGTGTGTGCACTACATTTGGCGCGTAAAGTGCAGTGAAAAGAGCGCTTAAACGTCGAAATATCTCAAACGGTATGGAAATGACGGTTAGTTTTCGTCAAAATCGACGAAATCATCGCGATTTGCGAGCTGTTGGGCTTGTTTCGACGCTGAAACGTGTGTGCATTACATTTGGCGCGTAAAGTGGAGTGAAAAGAGCGCTTAAACGTCGAAATATCTCAAACGGGATAGAAATGACGGTCAGTTTTCGTCAAAATCGAGGAAATCATCGCGATTTGCCAGCTGTTGGGCTTGTTTCGACGCTGAAACGTGTGTGCACTACATTTGGCGCGTAAAGTGGAGTGAAAAGAGCGCTTAAACGTCGAAATATCTCAAACGGTATGGAAATGACGGTTTGTTTTCGTCAAAATCGACGAAATCATCGCGATTTGCGAGCCGTTGGGCTTGTTTCGACGCTGAAACGTGTGTGCATTACATTTGGCGCGTAAAGTGGAGTGAAAAGAGCGCTTAAACGTCGAAATATCTCAAACGGGATGGAAATGACGGTTAGTTTTCGTCAAAATCGACGAAATCATCGCGATTTGCGAGCCGTTGGGCTTGTTTCGACGCTGAAACGTGTGTGCATTACATTTGGCGCGTAAAGTGGAGTGAAAAGAGCGCTTAAACGTCGAAATATCTCAAACGGGATAGAAATGACGGTCAGTTTTCGTCAAAATCGAGGAAATCATCGCGATTTGCGAGCTGTTGGGCTTGTTTCGACGCTGAAACGTGTGTGCGTTACATTTGGCGCGTAAAGTGGAGTGAAAAGAGCGCTTAAACGTCGAAATATCTCAAACGGGATAGAAATGACGGTCAGTTTTCGTCAAAATCGAGGAAATCATCGCGATTTGCGAGCCGTTGGACTTGTTTCGACGCTGAAACGTGTGCGCATTACATTTGGCGCGTAAAGTGGAGTGAAAAGAGCGCTTAAACGTCGAAATATCTCAAACGGGATAGAAATGACGGTCAGTTTTCGTCAAAATCGAGGAAATCATCGCGATTTGCCAGCTGTTGGGCTTGTTTCGACGCTGAAACGTGTGTGCATTACATTTGGCGCGTAAAGTGGAGTGAAAAGAGCGCTTAAACGTCGAAATATCTCAAACGGGATAGAAATGACGGTCAGTTTTCGTCAAAATCGAGGAAATCATCGCGATTTGCGAGCTGTTGGGCTTGTTTCGACGCTGAAACGTGTGTGCACTACATTTGGCGCGTAAAGTGGAGTGAAAAGAGCGCTTAAACGTCGAAATATCTCAAACGGGATAGAAATGACGGTTTGTTTTCGTCAAAATCGAGGAAATCATCGCGATTTGCGAGCCGTTGGGCTTGTTTCGACGCTGAAACGTGTGTGCATTACATTTGGCGCGTAAAGTGGAGTGAAAAGAGCGCTTAAACGTCGAAATATCTCAAACGGGATGGAAATGACGGTCAGTTTTCGTCAAAATCGACGAAATCATCGCGATTTGCGAGCCGTTGGGCTTGTTTCGACGCTGAAACGTGTGTGCATTACATTTGGCGCGTAAAGTGGAGTGAAAAGAGCGCTTAAACGTCGAAATATCTCAAACGGGATAGAAATGACGGTCAGTTTTCGTCAAAATCGAGGAAATCATCGCGATTTGCGAGCTGTTGGGCTTGTTTCGACGCTGAAACGTGTGTGCGTTACATTTGGCGCGTAAAGTGGAGTGAAAAGAGCGCTTAAACGTCGAAATATCTCAAACGGGATAGAAATGACGGTCAGTTTTCGTCAAAATCGAGGAAATCATCGCGATTTGCGAGCTGTTGGGCTTGTTTCGACGCTGAAACGTGTGTGCATTACATTTGGCGCGTAAAGTGGAGTGAAAAGAGCGCTTAAACGTCGAAATATCTCAAACGGGATAGAAATGACGGTCAGTTTTCGTCAAAATCGAGGAAATCATCGCGATTTGCGAGCTGTTGGGCTTGTTTCGACGCTGAAACGTGTGTGCATTACATTTGGCGCGTAAAGTGGAGTGAAAAGAGCGCTTAAACGTCGAAATATCTCAAACGGGATAGAAATGACGGTCAGTTTTCGTCAAAATCGAGGAAATCATCGCGATTTGCGAGCTGTTGGGCTTGTTTCGACGCTGAAACGTGTGTGCACTACATTTGGCGCGTAAAGTGGAGTGAAAAGAGCGCTTAAACGTCGAAATATCTCAAACGGGATAGAAATGACGGTCAGTTTTCGTCAAAATCGAGGAAATCATCGCGATTTGCGAGCTGTTGGGCTTGTTTCGACGCTGAAACGTGTTGCGTGCTTACATTTGGCGCGTAAAGTGCAGTGCAAAGAGCGCTTAAACGTCGAAATATCTCAAACGGGATAGAAATGACGGTCAGTTTTCGTCAAAATCGAGGAAATCATCGCGATTTGCGAGCTGTTGGGCTTGTTTCGACGCTGAAACGTGTGCGTTACATTTGGCGCGTAAAGTGGAGTGAAAAGAGCGCTTAAACGTCGAAATATCTCAAACGGGATAGAAATGACGGTCAGTTTTCGTCAAAATCGAGGAAATCATCGCGATTTGCGAGCTGTTGGGCTTGTTTCGACGCTGAAACGTGTGTGCATTACATTTGGCGCGTAAAGTGGAGTGAAAAGAGCGCTTAAACGTCGAAATATCTCAAACGGGATAGAAATGACGGTCAGTTTTCGTCAAAATCGAGGAAATCATCGCGATTTGCGAGCTGTTGGGCTTGTTTCGACGCTGAAACGTGTGTGCATTACATTTGGCGCGTAAAGTGGAGTGAAAAGAGCGCTTAAACGTCGAAATATCTCAAACGGGATAGAAATGACGGTCAGTTTTCGTCAAAATCGAGGAAATCATCGCGATTTGCGAGCTGTTGGGCTTGTTTCGACGCTGAAACGTGTGTGCATTACATTTGGCGCGTAAAGTGGAGTGAAAAGAGCGCTTAAACGTCGAAATATCTCAAACGGGATAGAAATGACGGTCAGTTTTCGTCAAAATCGAGGAAATCATCGCGATTTGCGAGCTGTTGGGCTTGTTTCGACGCTGAAACGTGTGCGTTACATTTGGCGCGTAAAGTGGAGTGAAAAGAGCGCTTAAACGTCGAAATATCTCAAACGGGATAGAAATGACGGTCAGTTTTCGTCAAAATCGAGGAAATCATCGCGATTTGCGAGCTGTTGGGCTTGTTTCGACGCTGAAACGTGTGTGCATTACATTTGGCGCGTAAAGTGGAGTGAAAAGAGCGCTTAAACGTCGAAATATCTCAAACGGGATAGAAATGACGGTCAGTTTTCGTCAAAATCGAGGAAATCATCGCGATTTGCGAGCTGTTGGCTTTGTTTCGACGCTGAAACGTGTGTGCGTTACATTTGGCGCGTAAAGTGGAGTGAAAAGAGCGCTTAAACGTCGAAATATCTCAAACGGGATAGAAATGACGGTCAGTTTTCGTCAAAATCGAGGAAATCATCGCGATTTGCGAGCTGTTGGGCTTGTTTCGACGCTGAAACGTGTGTGCGTTACATTTGGCGCGTAAAGTGGAGTGAAAAGAGCGCTTAAACGTCGAAATATCTCAAACGGGATAGAAATGACGGTCAGTTTTCGTCAAAATCGAGGAAATCATCGCGATTTGCGAGCTGTTGGGCTTGTTTCGACGCTGAAACGTGTGTGCATTACATTTGGCGCGTAAAGTGGAGTGAAAAGAGCGCTTAAACGTCGAAATATCTCAAACGGGATAGAAATGACGGTCAGTTTTCGTCAAAATCGAGGAAATCATCGCGATTTGCGAGCTGTTGGGCTTGTTTCGACGCTGAAACGTGTGTGCATTACATTTGGCGCGTAAAGTGGAGTGAAAAGAGAGCGCTTAAACGTCGAAATATCTCAAACGGGATAGAAATGACGGTCAGTTTTCGTCAAAATCGAGGAAATCATCGCGATTTGCCAGCTGTTGGGCTTGTTTCGACGCTGAAACGTGTGTGCGTTACATTTGGCGCGTAAAGTGGAGTGAAAAGAGCGCTTAAACGTCGAAATATCTCAAACGGGATAGAAATGACGGTCAGTTTTCGTCAAAATCGAGGAAATCATCGCGATTTGCGAGCTGTTGGGCTTGTTTCGACGCTGAAACGTGTGTGCATTACATTTGGCGCGTAAAGTGGAGTGAAAAGAGCGCTTAAACGTCGAAATATCTCAAACGGGATAGAAATGACGGTCAGTTTTCGTCAAAATCGAGGAAATCATCGCGATTTGCGAGCTGTTGGGCTTGTTTCGACGCTGAAACGTGTGTGCATTACATTTGGCGCGTAAAGTGGAGTGAAAAGAGCGCTTAAACGTCGAAATATCTCAAACGGGATAGAAATGACGGTCAGTTTTCGTCAAAATCGAGGAAATCATCGCGATTTGCGAGCTGTTGGGCTTGTTTCGACGCTGAAACGTGTGTGCATTACATTTGGCGCGTAAAGTGGAGTGAAAAGAGCGCTTAAACGTCGAAATATCTCAAACGGGATAGAAATGACGGTCAGTTTTCGTCAAAATCGAGGAAATCATCGCGATTTGCGAGCTGTTGGGCTTGTTTCGACGCTGAAACGTGTGCGCTTACATTTGGCGCGTAAAGTGGAGTGAAAAGAGCGCTTAAACGTCGAAATATCTCAAACGGGATAGAAATGACGGTCAGTTTTCGTCAAAATCGAGGAAATCATCGCGATTTGCGAGCTGTTGGGCTTGTTTCGACGCTGAAACGTGTGTGCGTTACATTTGGCGCGTAAAGTGGAGTGAAAAGAGCGCTTAAACGTCGAAATATCTCAAACGGGATAGAAATGACGGTCAGTTTTCGTCAAAATCGAGGAAATCATCGCGATTTGCGAGCTGTTGGGCTTGTTTCGACGCTGAAACGTGTGTGCATTACATTTGGCGCGTAAAGTGGAGTGAAAAGAGCGCTTAAACGTCGAAATATCTCAAACGGGATAGAAATGACGGTCAGTTTTCGTCAAAATCGAGGAAATCATCGCGATTTGCGAGCTGTTGGGCTTGTTTCGACGCTGAAACGTGTGTGCATTACATTTGGCGCGTAAAGTGGAGTGAAAAGAGCGCTTAAACGTCGAAATATCTCAAACGGGATAGAAATGACGGTCAGTTTTCGTCAAAATCGAGGAAATCATCGCGATTTGCGAGCTGTTGGGCTTGTTTCGACGCTGAAACGTGTGTGCATTACATTTGGCGCGTAAAGTGGAGTGAAAAGAGCGCTTAAACGTCGAAATATCTCAAACGGGATAGAAATGACGGTCAGTTTTCGTCAAAATCGAGGAAATCATCGCGATTTGCGAGCCGTTGGGCTTGTTTCGACGCTGAAACGTGTGTGCCTTACATTTGGCGCGTAAAGTGGAGTGAAAAGAGCGCTTAAACGTCGAAATATCTCAAACGGGATAGAAATGACGGTCAGTTTTCGTCAAAATCGAGGAAATCATCGCGATTTGCGAGCTGTTGGGCTTGTTTCGACGCTGAAACGTGTGTGCGTTACTTTTGGCGCGTAAAGTGCAGTGCAAAGAGCGCTTAAACGTCGAAATATCTGAAACGGGATAGAAATGACGGTCAGTTTTCGTCAAAATCGAGGAAATCATCGCGATTTGCCAGCTGCTGGGCTTGTTTCGACGCTGAAACGTGTGTGCATTACATTTGACGCGTAAAGTGGAGTGAAAAGAGCGCTTAAACGTCGAAATATCTCAAACGGGATAGAAATGACGGCCAGTTTTCGTCAAAATCGAGGAAATCATCGCGATTTGCGAGCTGTTGGGCTTGTTTCGACGCTGAAACGTGTGTGCGTTACTTTTGGCGCGTAAAGTGGAGTGCAAGGAGCGCATAAACGTCGAAATATCTGAAACGGGATAGAAATGACGGTCAGTTTTCGTCAAAATCGAGGAAATCAACGCGATTTGCGAGCCGTTGGACTTGTTTCGACGCTGAAACGTGTGTGCCTTACATTTGTCGCGTAAAGTGGAGTGAAAAGAGCGCTTAAACGTCGAAATATCTCAAACGGGATAGAAATGACGGTCAGTTTTCGTCAAAATCGAGGAAATCATCGCGATTTGCGAGCTGTTGGGCTTGCTTCGACGCTGAAACGTGTCTGCGTTACTTTTGGCGCGTAAAGTGCAGTGCAAAGAGCGCTTAAACGTCGAAATATCTGAAACGGGATAGAAATGACGGTCAGTTTTCGTCAAAATCGAGGAAATCATCGCGATTTGCCAGCTGCTGGGCTTGTTTCGACGCTGAAACGTGTGTGCACTACATTTGGCGCGTAAAGTGGAGTGAAAAGAGCGCTTAAACGTCGAAATATCTCAAACGGGATAGAAATGACGGTCAGTTTTCGTCAAAATCGAGGAAATCATCGCGATTTGCCAGCTGTTGGGCTTGTTTCGACGCTGAAACGTGTGTGCACTACATTTGGCGCGTAAAGTGGAGTGAAAAGAGCGCTTAAACGTCGAAATATCTCAAACGGTATGGAAATGACGTTTAGTTTTCGTCAAAATCGAGGAAATCATCACGATTTGCGAGCCGTTGGGCTCGTTTCGACGCTGAAACGTGTGTGCCTTACATTTGGCGCGTAAAGTGGAGTGAAAAGAGCGCTTAAACGTCGAAATATCTCAAACGGGATAGAAATGACGGTCAGTTTTCGTCAAAATCGAGGAAATCATCGCGATTTGCGAGCTGTTGGGCTTGCTTCGACGCTGAAACGTGTCTGCGTTACTTTTGGCGCGTAAAGTGCAGTGCAAAGAGCGCTTAAACGTCGAAATATCTGAAACGGGATAGAAATGACGGTCAGTTTTCGTCAAAATCGAGGAAATCATCGCGATTTGCCAGCTGCTGGGCTTGTTTCGACGCTGAAACGTGTGTGCATTACATTTGGCGCGTAAAGTGGAGTGAAAAGAGCGCTTAAACGTCGAAATATCTCAAACGGGATAGAAATGACGGTCAGTTTTCGTCAAAATCGAGGAAATCATCGCGATTTGCGAGCTGTTGGGCTTGTTTCGACGCTGAAACGTGTGTGCGTTACATTTGGCGCGTAAAGTGGAGTGAAAAGAGCGCATAAACGTCGAAATATCTCAAACGGGATAGAAATGACGGTCAGTTTTCGTCAAAATCGAGGAAATCAACGCGATTTGCGAGCCGTTGGGCTTGTTTCGACGCTGAAACGTGTGTGCATTTCATTTGGCGCGTAAAGTGGAGTGAAAAGAGCGCTTAAACGTCGAAATATCTCAAACGGGATAGAAATGACGGTCAGTTTTCGTCAAAATCGAGGAAATCATCGCGATTTGCGAGCTGTTGGGCTTGTTTCGACGCTGAAACGTGTGCTGCGTTACATTTGGCGCGTAAAGTGCAGTGAAAAGAGCGCTTAAACGTCGAAATATCTCAAACGGGATAGAAATGACGGTCAGTTTTCGTCAAAATCGAGGAAATCATCGCGATTTGCGAGCTGTTGGGCTTGTTTCGACGCTGAAACGTGTGTGCATTACATTTGGCGCGTAAAGTGGAGTGAAAAGAGCGCTTAAACGTCGAAATATCTCAAACGGTATGGAAATGACGGTTAGTTTTCGTCAAAATCGACGAAATCATCGCGATTTGCGAGCCGTTGGGCTTGTTTCGACGCTGAAACGTGTGTGCATTACATTTGGCGCGTAAAGTGGAGTGAAAAGAGCGCTTAAACGTCGAAATATCTCAAACGGGATAGAAATGACGGTCAGTTTTCGTCAAAATCGAGGAAATCATCGCGATTTGCGAGCTGTTGGGCTTGTTTCGACGCTGAAACGTGTGCGTTACATTTGGCGCGTAAAGTGGAGTGAAAAGAGCGCTTAAACGTCGAAATATCTCAAACGGGATAGAAATGACGGTCAGTTTTCGTCAAAATCGAGGAAATCATCGCGATTTGCGAGCTGTTGGGCTTGTTTCGACGCTGAAACGTGTGCATTACATTTGGCGCGTAAAGTGGAGTGAAAAGAGCGCTTAAACGTCGAAATATCTCAAACGGGATAGAAATGACGGTCAGTTTTCGTCAAAATCGAGGAAATCATCGCGATTTGCGAGCTGTTGGGCTTGTTTCGACGCTGAAACGTGTGTGCATTACATTTGGCGCGTAAAGTGGAGTGAAAAGAGCGCTTAAACGTCGAAATATCTCAAACGGGATAGAAATGACGGTCAGTTTTCGTCAAAATCGAGGAAATCATCGCGATTTGCGAGCCGTTGGGCTTGTTTCGACGCTGAAACGTGTGTGCGTTACATTTGGCGCGTAAAGTGGAGTGAAAAGAGCGCTTAAACGTCGAAATATCTCAAACGGGATGGAAATGACGGTCAGTTTTCGTCAAAATCGAGGAAATCATCGCGATTTGCGAGCTGTTGGGCTTGTTTCGACGCTGAAACGTGTGTGCATTACATTTGGCGCGTAAAGTGGAGTGAAAAGAGCGCTTAAACGTCGAAATATCTCAAACGGGATAGAAATGACGGTCAGTTTTCGTCAAAATCGAGGAAATCATCGCGATTTGCGAGCTGTTGGGCTTGTTTCGACGCTGAAACGTGTGTCATTACATTTGGCGCGTAAAGTGGAGTGAAAAGAGCGCTTAAACGTCGAAATATCTCAAACGGGATAGAAATGACGGTCAATTTTCGTCAAAATCGAGGAAATCATCGCGATTTGCGAGCTGTTGGGCTTGTTTCGACGCTGAAACGTGTGTGCATTACATTTGGCGCGTAAAGTGGAGTGAAAAGAGCGCTTAAACGTCGAAATATCTCAAACGGGATAGAAATGACGGTCAGTTTTCGTCAAAATCGAGGAAATCATCGCGATTTGCGAGCTGTTGGGCTTGTTTCGACGCTGAAACGTGTGTGCATTACATTTGGCGCGTAAAGTGCAGTGAAAAGAGCGCTTAAACGTCGAAATATCTCAAACGGGATGGAAATGACGGTCAGTTTTCGTCAAAATCGAGGAAATCATCGCGATTTGCGAGCCGTTGGGCTTGTTTCGACGCTGAAACGTGTGTGCATTACATTTGGCGCGTAAAGTGGAGTGAAAAGAGCGCTTAAACGTCGAAATATCTCAAACGGGATAGAAATGACGGTCAGTTTTCGTCAAAATCGAGGAAATCATCGCGATTTGCGAGCTGTTGGGCTTGTTTCGACGCTGAAACGTGTGTGCATTACATTTGGCGCGTAAAGTGGAGTGAAAAGAGCGCTTAAACGTCGAAATATCTCAAACGGGATAGAAATGACGGTCAGTTTTCGTCAAAATCGAGGAAATCATCGCGATTTGCGAGCCGTTGGGCTTGTTTCGACGCTGAAACGTGTGTGCATTACATTTGGCGCGTAAAGTGGAGTGAAAAGAGCGCTTAAACGTCGAAATATCTCAAACGGGATAGAAATGACGGTCAGTTTTCGTCAAAATCGAGGAAATCATCGCGATTTGCGAGCCGTTGGGCTTGTTTCGACGCTGAAACGTGTGTGCATTACATTTGGCGCGTAAAGTGGAGTGAAAAGAGCGCTTAAACGTCGAAATATCTCAAACGGGATGGAAATGACGGTCAGTTTTCGTCAAAATCGAGGAAATCATCGCGATTTGCGAGCTGTTGGGCTTGTTTCGACGCTGAAACGTGTGTGCGTTACATTTGGCGCGTAAAGTGGAGTGAAAAGAGCGCTTAAACGTCGAAATATCTCAAACGGGATAGAAATGACGGTCAGTTTTCGTCAAAATCGAGGAAATCATCGCGATTTGCGAGCTGTTGGGCTTGTTTCGACGCTGAAACGTGTGTGCATTACATTTGGCGCGTAAAGTGGAGTGAAAAGAGCGCTTAAACGTCGAAATATCTCAAACGGTATGGAAATGACGGTCAGTTTTCGTCAAAATCGACGAAATCATCGCGATTTGCGAGCTGTTGGGCTTGTTTCGACGCTGAAACGTGTGCATTACATTTGGCGCGTAAAGTGGAGTGAAAAGAGCGCTTAAACGTCGAAATATCTCAAACGGGATAGAAATGACGGTCAATTTTCGTCAAAATCGAGGAAATCATCGCGATTTGCGAGCTGTTGGGCTTGTTTCGACGCTGAAACGTGTGCGCATTACATTTGGCGCGTAAAGTGCAGTGAAAAGAGCGCTTAAACGTCGAAATATCTCAAACGGGATAGAAATGACGGTCGGTTTTCGTCAAAATCGAGGAAATCATCGCGATTTGCGAGCTGTTGGGCTTGTTTCGACGCTGAAACGTGTGTGCATTACATTTGGCGCGTAAAGTGGAGTGAAAAGAGCGCTTAAACGTCGAAATATCTCAAACGGGATAGAAATGACGGTCAATTTTCGTCAAAATCGAGGAAATCATCGCGATTTGCGAGCCGTTGGGCTTGTTTCGACGCTGAAACGTGTGTGCATTACATTTGGCGCGTAAAGTGGAGTGAAAAGAGCGCTTAAACGTCGAAATATCTCAAACGGGATAGAAATGACGGTCAATTTTCGTCAAAATCGAGGAAATCATCGCGATTTGCGAGCTGTTGGGCTTGTTTCGACGCTGAAACGTGTGTGCATTACATTTGGCGCGTAAAGTGGAGTGAAAAGAGCGCTTAAACGTCGAAATATCTCAAACGGGATGGAAATGACGGTCAGTTTTCGTCAAAATCGACGAAATCATCGCGATTTGCGAGCCGTTGGGCTTGTTTCGACGCTGAAACGTGTGTGCATTACATTTGGCGCGTAAAGTGCGTGAAAAGAGCGCTTAAACGTCGAAATATCTCAAACGGGATGGAAATGACGGTCAGTTTTCGTCAAAATCGACGAAATCATCGCGATTTGCGAGCTGTTGGGCTTGTTTCGACGCTGAAACGTGTGTGCATTACATTTGGCGCGTAAAGTGCAGTGAAAAGAGCGCTTAAACGTCGAAATATCTCAAACGGGATGGAAATGACGGTCAATTTTCGTCAAAATCGACGAAATCATCGCGATTTGCGAGCCGTTGGGCTTGTTTCGACGCTGAAACGTGTGTGCATTACATTTGGCGCGTAAAGTGCAGTGAAAAGAGCGCTTAAACGTCGAAATATCTCAAACGGGATGGAAATGACGGTCAATTTTCGTCAAAATCGACGAAATCATCGCGATTTGCGAGCCGTTGGGCTTGTTTCGACGCTGAAACGTGTGTGCATTACATTTGGCGCGTAAAGTGCAGTGAAAAGAGCGCTTAAACGTCGAAATATCTCAAACGGGATGGAAATGACGGTCAATTTTCGTCAAAATCGACGAAATCATCGCGATTTGCGAGCTGTTGGGCTTGTTTCGACGCTGAAACGTGTGTGCATTACATTTGGCGCGTAAAGTGCAGTGAAAAGAGCGCTTAAACGTCGAAATATCTCAAACGGGATGGAAATGACGGTCAATTTTCGTCAAAATCGACGAAATCATCGCGATTTGCGAGCTGTTGGGCTTGTTTCGACGCTGAAACGTGTGTGCATTACATTTGGCGCGTAAAGTGCAGTGAAAAGAGCGCTTAAACGTCGAAATATCTCAAACGGGATGGAAATGACGGTCAATTTTCGTCAAAATCGACGAAATCATCGCGATTTGCGAGCTGTTGGGCTTGTTTCGACGCTGAAACGTGTGTGCATTACATTTGGCGCGTAAAGTGCAGTGAAAAGAGCGCTTAAACGTCGAAATATCTCAAACGGGATGGAAATGACGGTCAATTTTCGTCAAAATCGACGAAATCATCGCGGATTTGCGAGCTGTTGGGCTGGTTTCGACGCTGAAACGTGCGTGCATTACATTTGGCGCGTAAAGTGCAGTGAAAAAGAGCGCTTAAACGTCGAAATATCTCAAACGGGATGGAAATGACGGTCAATTTTCGTCAAAATCGACGAAATCATCGCGATTTGCGAGCCGTTGGGCTTGTTTCGACGCTGAAACGTGTGTGCATTACATTTGGCGCGTAAAGTGCAGTGAAAAGAGCGCTTAAACGTCGAAATATCTCAAACGGGATGGAAATGACGGTCAATTTTCGTCAAAATCGACGAAATCATCGCGGATTTGCGAGCCGTTGGGCTTGTTTTCGACGCTGAAACGTGTGTGCATTACATTTGGCGCGTAAAGTGCAGTGAAAAGAGCGCTTAAACGTCGGAAATATCTCAAACGGGATGGAAATGACGGTCAATTTTCGTCAAAATCGACGAAATCATCGCGATTTGCGAGCCGTTGGGCTTGTTTCGACGCTGAAACGTGTGTGCATTACATTTGGCGTGTAAAGCGCAGTGAAAAGAGCGCTTAAACGTCGAAATATCTCAAACGGGATGGAAATGATGGTCAATTTTCGTCAAAATCGACGAATCATCGTGATTTGCGAGCTGTTGGGCTTGTTTCGATGCTGAAACGTGTGTCGTTACATTTGGCGTGTAAAGTGTAGTGAAAGAGCGCTTAAACGTCGAAATATCTCAAACGGGATGGTAATGATGGTCAATTTTCGTCAAAATGAGAAATATGCGATTTGCGAGCCGTTGGGCTTGTTTTGACGCGGAACGTGTGTGCATTACATTTGGCGCGTAAAGCGTAGTGAAAAGAGCGCTTAAACGTCGAAATATCCAGGGGATGAGGTCAATTTTCGTTGAGAATAATTGCGTGCCGTTGGGCTTGCTTCGACGCTGAAACGTGTGTGCGTTACATTTGCTAGTGCAGTGAAAGAGCGCTTAGTGAAATATCTCAACGGGGGGAAATGACGGTCAATTTCGTTAACCGACGAAATCATCGCGATGTGGGCGTTGGCTTGTTTCGATGCTGAAACGTGTGTGCATTACATTTGGCGCGTAAAGTGCAGTGAAAAAGAGCGCTTAAACGTCGAACTATCTCAAATGGGATGGAAATGACGGTCAACTTTCGTCAAAATCGACGGAAATCATTTTCGTGATTTGTGTGCTGTTGGGTTTGTTTCACGCTGTAACGTGTGTACATTGCATTTGGTAGTGTAAAGTGCAGTGAAAGAGCGCTTAAACGTCGTCAAATATCTCCAAACGGGATGGAAGTGATGGCTCAATTTTCGTCAAAATCGACGCAAAACTCATCGTGATTTGCGAGCTGTTGGGCTTGTTTCTGACGTTGAAACGTGTGTGCATTGCATTTGGCGCGTAAAGCGCGCAGTGAAAAGAGGCTTAAACGTCGAAATATCGCTGGTGATGAGCTCAACCTTTCTGTCAAAATCACGAAATACGTGATTGTGAGGTTGAACTTGTTTCTTGAAGTGGATTCGTGTGTGTGCATTGCGCATTTGGTGTGTAAAGTGCAGTGAAAAGAGTCTTAAACGTCGAAATATCTCAAACGGGATGGAAATGATGGTCGATTTTTTGTCAAAATCGATGGAAATCATCGTGATTTGCGAGTCGTTGGGCTTGTTCCGATGCTGAAAGGTGTGTGCAGTGGTTGGGTGTAAAGTGTAGTGAAAAGAGCGCTTTCAACGTCGAAATATCTCAAACGGGGTGGAAGGGAGGTCTCGTTTTTCGTCATCCGAAATCATCGTGGTTTGCGGTGCCGTTGGGTTTGTTCTCAGCTGAAACGTGTGTGCATTGCAGGGTGTGTAAAGTGTAGTGAAAAGAGGCTTAAACGTTGAGTACTAAACGGGTGGAAGTGACGGTCAATTTTCGTTAAAATCGATGAAATCATCGCGTTTGTGAGCTGTTGGGCTTTGTTTTGACGCTTGAAACGAGGTGGCAGTACGCATCTCTGGTGTGCGTAAAGTGGTGAAAAGAGGCTTAAACGTCGATATATCTCAAACGGGATGGAAATGACAGGTCAATTTTCGTCAAAATCGCAATGAAGTCTATCGTGGATTTGCGATTGCGTTGGTCTTGTTTCTGACGCTCGAACATTGTGTGTGTGCATTGCATTTTGGCGTGTAAAGCGCGCAGTGAAAAGAGCGCTTAAAACGCTTCGAAATATCTCAAACGGGATGTATATGACGGTCAATTTTCGTCAAAATCGACGTGAAATCATCGTGGGATTTGTGAGTGGTTGTGCCTTTGTTTCGATCGCTGGAATCGTGTGTGCATTATATTTTGGTGTGTAAAGGGTAGTGAAAAGAGCGCTTAAACGTCAAAATATCTCCAAACGGGATAGGAAATGATGGTCGATTTTCGTCAAATCGACGAAATCTCGTATGATTCCCGAGCCGTTGGTTTTGTTTCTGATGTTGAAAGTGGGCATTGCTTGGTGTGTAAAGGTGAAAAGAGCGCTGAACGTCGTATATTCCCGGTGGTGATGGTCTTTGTCAAGCGAACCCTCGCGTTTGCGTGCCGTTGGTTTGTGTTTCGAGCTGAATCAAGTGTGTGTGTTATGGGCGTGTAGAGTGAGTGAAAATAGCGCTTAACGTCGAAATATCCCAGGATGGTGATGTTCTGATCTTCTCAAAATCGACCGAAAATCATCGCGATACGAGTGCTGGGCTTGTCTGAGTGATGTGGTTATTGTGAAAAGAGCGCTTAAACGTCGACATCCCGTAAACGGGATGGAAATGACTGCAATTTTTGTATGTTGAAATCTTTTGCGAGCCGTTACTTGTTTGACGCTGAAACGTGTAGTGCATTAATTGGGTGTGTAAAGTGCAGTGAAAGAGCGCTTAAACGCGTCCACTATCTCAAAAGATGGAAATGACGGTCGATTTTCGGGTCAAAATCGTATCGAAATCACCGTATTTGCGAGCCGTTGGGTTTGTTCTGATGCTGAAACGTGTGTCATTGCATTTATGGCGCCGTGGCGGTGCAAGTGAAGTGAGCGTCAAACGTCGAAATATTTCAAAAGGGATGGTAATGACGGTCATCTTCCGCCAAAATCGACGAAATCATCGTGATTTTGCGAGCTGTTGGCTTTATTTTACATATCGGAAACGTGCGGGCTTTACATTTAGCGTAGTGGAAAAGAGCGCCATAAACGCCGAAAACATCTCAAACGATGGAAAATGACGCATCGCACTTTCAGCTCAAATCGTCGAAATCACCGTGACTATGGAGTCGTTGAGACTTGTCTCCTGACGCTGAAACGTGTGTGCCTTATATTTGTCGTGTAAAGGGAAAGTGAAAAGAGCGCTTAAACGTCGAAATATGCGGGGATGCATGTCGGTCAGCCTTCGGGCAAAATGAGGGAAATCATCGCGTATTTGCGGAGCTGTTGGGTTGTTCGTCGCTGAAGTTTGCCCTTCAGTACGTTTTTGGGTGTGTAAAGTGCAGTGAAAAGAGCGCTTAAACGTTACATAACGCTGAAAAATGACGGTCGCTTTTGTATGGAATCACGGCGTCTGTCAGCTGTTGGGTTTGTTCTTGATGCTGGAAGGTGAGGTGTGCGCCCTACATTTGGTGTGTAAGGCGCAGTGTAGAAAAGACGCTAACGTCAAATATCTCAAACGGTTGTAATACGTTCTGCTTTCGTCAAATCGAGAACCATCGGTGGAGCGTGGCCTGGTTTTGATGCTGAAAGTGTGTGTAAATTACATTTGACGTGGTGGTGAAAGAGGCTAGACGCAACCCACGGTATGGAAATGACGGTATTTTCTCTTAGAATCATCGGTGAGGTTGTGCTGTTTACGCTAAAACGTGTGTGTCTTTAATTTGTTGTTGTAAAGTGTAGTGAAAAGAGCGCTTAAACGTCGAAATATCCCAAACGGAAATGACGGTCAGTTTTCGTCGCTAATCGAGGAAATCACGCGATTTGCAAGAGCTGTTGGCCTTGCTTCTGACGCTGAAACGTGCATGCGTTCCTTTTGGCGGTAAAGTGTAAGTGCAAAGAGCGTTTAAACGTCGAAATATCTCAAACGGATAAAATGACGGTCAGTTTTCGTCAAAACGAGGAAATCATCGCGATTTGCGAGCTGCTGGGCTTGTTTCGACGCTGAAACGTGTGTGACCGTTATATGGCGCGTAAAGTGGTGTGAAAAGAGCGCTTCAAAACGTCGAAATATCTCAAACGGGATACGAATATGACGGTCGGTTTTCGTCAAAATCGAGGCAAATCATCGCGATTTGCGAGCTGTTGGGCTTGTTCCGACGCTGAAACGTGTGTGCATTACTTTGGCGCGTAAAGTGCAGTGAAAAGGCGCTTAAACGTCGAAATATCTCAAACGGGATAGAAATGACGGTCAGTTTTCGTCAAAAAGAATCAAGCGATTTGCGAGCCGTTGGGCTTGTTTCACGCTGAAACGTGTGGCGTTACATTTGTCGGCGTAAAGTTGGGTGAAAAGAGCGCTTAAACGTCGAAATATCTCAAACGGGATAGAAATGACGGTCAGTTTCGTCAAAATCGAGGAAATCATCGCGATTTGCGAGACGTTGGGCTTTGATTTCGACGCTGAAACGTGTGTGCATTACATTTTGGCGCGTAAAGTGAGTGAAAAGAGCGCTTAAACGTCGAAATATCTCAAACGGGATGGAAATGACGGTCGGTTTTCGTCAAAATCGAGGAAATCATTGCGATTTGCCAGCTGTTGGGCTTCCGTTTCGACGCTGAAACGTGTGTGCATTACATTTGGCGCGTAAAAGTGGTGTGAAAAGAGCGCTTAAACGTCGAAATATCTCAAACGGGATAGAAATGACGGTCAGTTTTCGTCAAAATCGACGAAATCATCGCGATTTGCGAGCTGTTGGGCTTGTTTCGACGCTGAAACGTGTGTGATTACATTTGGCGCGTAAAGTGGAGTGAAAAGAGCGCTTAAACGTCGAAATATCTCAAACGGGTATGGAAATGACGGTCAGTTTTCGTCAAAATCGAGGAAATCATCACGATTTGCGAGCTGTTGGGCTTGCTTCGACGCTGAAACGTGTGTGCGTTGCATTTGGCGCGTAAAGTGGAGTGAAAAGAGCGCTTAAACGTCGAAATATCTCAAACGGGATAGAAATGACGGTTAGTTTTCGTCAAAATCGAGGAAATCATCGCGATTTGCGAGCGTTGGGCTTGTTTCGACGCTGAAACGTGTGTGCGTTACATTTGGCGCGTAAAGTGGAGTGAAAAGAGCGCTTAAACGTCGAAATATCTCAAACGGGATAGAAATGACGGTCAGTTTTCGTCAAAATCGAGGAAATCATCGCGATTTGCGAGCTGTTGGGCTTGTTTCGACGCTGAAACGTGTGTGCGTTACATTT
Organism: Bombus sylvicola; assembly: GCA_019677175.1. Taxonomy (NCBI): domain Eukaryota; kingdom Metazoa; phylum Arthropoda; class Insecta; order Hymenoptera; family Apidae; genus Bombus; species Bombus sylvicola. Next base: position 6,095 of record JACSOB010000185.1, on the reverse strand, counting down.
GGCGCGTAAAGTGGAGTGAAAAGAGCGCTTAAACGTCGAAATATCTCAAACGGGATAGAAATGACGGTCTGTTTTCGTCAAAATCGAGGAAATCATCGCGATTTGCGAGCCGTTGGGCTTGTTTCGACGCTGAAACGTGTGTGCATTACATTTGGCGCGTAAAGTGGAGTGAAAAGAGCGCTTAAACGTCGAAATATCTCAAACGGGATGGAAATGACGGTTAGTTTTCGTCAAAATCGAGGAAATCATCGCGATTTGCGAGCCGTTGGGCTTGTTTCGACGCTGAAACGTGTGTGCATTACATTTGGCGCGTAAAGTGGAGTGAAAAGAGCGCTTAAACGTCGAAATATCTCAAACGGGATAGAAATGACGGTCAGTTTTCGTCAAAATCGAGGAAATCATCGCGATTTGCGAGCTGTTGGGCTTGTTTCGACGCTGAAACGTGTGTGCGTTACATTTGGCGCGTAAAGTGGAGTGAAAGAGCGCTTAAACGTCGAAATATCTCAAACGGGATAGAAATGACGGTCAGTTTTCGTCAAAATCGAGGAAATCATCGCGATTTGCGAGCCGTTGGGCTTGTTTCGACGCTGAAACGTGTGCGCATTACATTTGGCGCGTAAAGTGGTGTGAAAAGAGCGCTTAAACGTCGAAATATCTCAAACGGGATAAAAATGACGGTCAGTTTTCGTCAAAATCGAGGAAATCATCGCGATTTGCGAGCTGTTGGGCTTGTTTCGACGCTGAAACGTGTGTGCATTACATTTGGCGCGTAAAGTGCAGTGTAAAGAGCGCTTAAACGTCGAAATATCTCAAACGGGATAGAAATGACGGTCAGTTTTCGTCAAAATCGAGGAAATCATCGCGATTTGCCAGCTGCTGGAGCTTGTTTCGACGCTGAAACGTGTGTGCACTTACATTTGGCGCGTAAAGTGGAGTGAAAAGAGCGCTTAAACGTCGAAATATCTCAAACGGGATAGAAATGACGGTCAGTTTTTCGTCAAAATCGAGGAAATCATCGCGATTTGCGAGCTGCTGGGCTTTGTTTCGACGCTGAAACGTGTGTGCATTACATTTGGCGCGTAAAGTGGAGTGAAAAGAGCGCTTAAACGTCGAAATATCTCAAACGGGATAGAAATGACGGTCAGTTTTCGTCAAAATCGAGGAAATCATCGCGATTTGCGAGCCGTTGGACTTGTTTCGACGCTGAAACGTGTGTGCATTACATTTGGCGCGTAAAGTGCAGTGCAAAGAGCGCTTAAACGTCGAAATATCTGAAACGGGATAGAAATGACGGTCAGTTTTCGTCAAAATCGAGGAAATCATCGCGATTTGCGAGCTGCTGGGCTTGTTTCGACGCTGAAACGTGTGTACGTTACATTTGGCGCGTAAAGTGGAGTGAAAAAGAGCGCTTAAACGTCGAAATATCTCAAACGGGATAGAAATGACGGTTAGTTTTCGTCAAAATCGAGGAAATCATCGCGATTTGCGAGCTGTTGGGCTTGTTTCGACGCTGAAACGTGTGTGCCGTACATTTGGCGCGTAAAGTGGAGTGAAAAGAGCGCTTAAACGTCGAAATATCTCAAACGGGATAGAAATGACGGTCAGTTTTCGTCAAAATCGAGGAAATCATCGCGATTTGCGAGCTGTTGGGCTTGTTTCGACGCTGAAACGTGTCTGCGTTACTTTTGGCGCGTAAAGTGCAGTGCAAAAGAGCGCTTAAACGTCGAAATATCTGAAACGGGATAGAAATGACGGTCAGTTTTCGTCAAAATCGAGGAAATCATCGCGATTTGCCAGCTGCTGGGCTTGTTTCGACGCTGAAACGTGTGTGGCATTACATTTGGCGCGTAAAGTGGAGTGAAAAGAGCGCTTAAACGTCGAAATATCTCAAACGGGATAGAAATGACGGTCAGTTTTCGTCAAAATCGAGGAAATCATCGCGATTTGCGAGCTGTTGGGCTTGTTTCGACGCTGAAACGTGTGTGCATTACATTTGGCGCGTAAAGTGGAGTGAAAAGAGCGCTTAAACGTCGAAATATCTCAAACGGGATAGAAATGACGGTCAGTTTTCGTCAAAATCGAGGAAATCATCGCGATTTGCGAGCTGTTGGGCTTGTTTCGACGCTGAAACGTGTGTGCATTACATTTGGCGCGTAAAGTGGAGTGAAAAGAGCGCTTAAACGTCGAAATATCTCAAACGGGATAGAAATGACGGTCAGTTTTCGTCAAAATCGAGGAAATCATCGCGATTTGCGAGCCGTTGGGCTTGTTTCGACGCTGAAACGTGTGTGCATTTACATTTGTCGCGTAAAGTGGAGTGAAAAGAGCGCTTAAACGTCGAAATATCTCAAACGGGATAGAAATGACGGTCAGTTTTCGTCAAAATCGAGGAAATCATCGCGATTTGCGAGCTGTTGGGCTTGTTTCGACGCTGAAACGTGTGTGCGTTACTTTTGGCGCGTAAAGTGCAGTGCAAAGAGCGCTTAAACGTCGAAATATCTGAAACGGGATAGAAATGACGGTCAGTTTTCGTCAAAATCGAGGAAATCATCGCGATTTGCCAGCTGCTGGGCTTGTTTCGACGCTGAAACGTGTGTGCACTTACATTTGGCGCGTAAAGTGGAGTGAAAAGAGCGCTTAAACGTCGAAATATCTCAAACGGGATAGAAATGACGGTCAGTTTTCGTCAAAATCGAAGAAATCATCGCGATTTGCGAGCTGTTGGGCTTGTTTCGACGCTGAAACGTGTGTGCATTACATTTGGCGCGTAAAGTGGAGTGAAAAGAGCGCTTAAACGTCGAAATATCTCAAACGGTATAGAAATGACGGTTAGTTTTCGTCAAAATCGAGGAAATCATCGCGATTTGCGAGCCGTTGGGCTTGTTTCGACGCTGAAACGTGTGTGCCTTACATTTGTCGCGTAAAGTGTAGTGAAAAGAGCGCTTAAACGTCGAAATATCTCAAACGGGATAGAAATGACGGTCAGTTTTTCGTCAAAATCCGAGGAAATCATCGCGATTTGCGAGCTGTTGGGCTTGCTTCGACGCTGAAACGTGTCTGCGTTACTTTTGGCGCGTAAAGTGCAGTGCAAAGAGCGCTTAAACGTCGAAATATCTGAAACGGGATAGAAATGACGGTCAGTTTTCGTCAAAATCGAGGAAATCATCGCGATTTGCCAGCTGCTGGGCTTGTTTCGACGCTGAAACGTGTGTGCATTACATTTGACGCGTAAAGTGGAGTGAAAAGAGCGCTTAAACGTCGAAATATCTCAAACGGGATAGAAATGACGGCCAGTTTTCGTCAAAATCGAGGAAATCATCGCGATTTGCGAGCTGTTGGGCTTGTTTCGACGCTGAAACGTGTGTGCGTTACATTTGGCGCGTAAAGTGGAGTGCAAGGAGCGCATAAACGTCGAAATATCTGAAACGGGATAGAAATGACGGTCAGTTTTCGTCAAAATCGAGGAAATCAACGCGATTTGCGAGCCGTTGGGCTTGTTTCGACGCTGAAACGTGTGTGCATTACATTTGGCGCGTAAAGTGGAGTGAAAAGAGCGCTTAAACGTCGAAATATCTCAAACGGGATAGAAATGACGGTCAGTTTTCGTCAAAATCGAGGAAATCATCGCGATTTGCGAGCTGTTGGGCTTGTTTCGACGCTGAAACGTGTCTGCATTACATTTGGCGCGTAAAGTGCAGTGAAAAGAGCGCTTAAACGTCGAAATATCTCAAACGGGATGAAAATGACGGTCAGTTTTCGTCAAAAATCGAGGAAATCATCGCGATTTGCGAGCTGTTGGGCTTGTTTCGACGCTGAAACGTGTGTGCATTACATTTGGCGCGTAAAGTGGAGTGAAAAGAGCGCTTAAACGTCGAAATATCTCAAACGGGATAGAAATGACGGTCGGTTTTCGTCAAAATCGAGGGAAATCATCGCGATTTGCGAGCTGTTGGGCTTGTTTCGACGCTGAAACGTGTGTGCATTACATTTGGCGCGTAAAGTGGAGTGAAAAAGAGCGCTTAAACGTCGAAATATCTCAAACGGGATAGAAATGACGGTCAGTTTTCGTACAAATCGAGGAAATCATCGCGATTTGCGAGCTGTTGGGCTTGTTTCGACGCTGAAACGTGTTGCGCTTACATTTGGCGCGTAAAGTGGAGTGCAAAGAGCGCTAAACGTCGAAATATCTCAAACGGGATAGAAATGACGGTCAGTTTTCGTCAAAATCGAGCGAAATCATCGCGATTTGCGAGCCGCGTTGGGCGTTTCGACGCTGAAACGTTTGCGTTCTTTTAGTCATTTGTCCGTGCAGGAGTGAAAAGACGCTTAAACGTCAAATATCTCAAACAGGATAGAAATGACGGTCATTTCGTCATCGCGGAAATTCGCGATTGGTTGGGCTTGTTTCGACGCTGAAACGTGTTTGCATTACATTTGGCGCGTAAAGTGCAGTGCAAAGAGCGCTTAAACGTCGAAATATCTGAAACGGGATAGAAATGACGGTCAGTTTCGTCAAAATCGAGGAAATCATCAGCGATTTGCCAGCGTGCTGGGCTTGTTTCGACGCTGAAACGTGTCTGCATTACATTTGGCGCGTAAAGTGGAGTGAAAAGAGCGCTTAAACGTCGAAATATCTCAAACGGTAGAGAAATGACGTTTAGTTTTCGTCAAAATCGACGAAATCATCGCGATTTGCGAGCCGTTGGGCTTGTTTCGACGCTGAAAACGTGTGTGCATTACATTTGGCGCGTAAAGGTGGAGTGAAAAGAGCGCGTTAAACGTCGAAATATCCCAAACGGGATAGAAATGACGGTCGTTTTCGTCAAAATCGAGGAAATCATCGCGATTTGCAGAGCTGTTGGGCTTGTTTCGACGCGGAAACGTGTGTGCGTTACTTTTGGCGCGTAAAGTGCAGTGCAAAGAGCGCTTAAACGTTCGAAATATCTCGGAAACGGGATAGAAATGACGGTCACGTTTTTCGTCAAAATCGAGGAAATCATCACGATTTGCGGGCTGCTGGGCTTGTTTCGACGCTGAAACGTGTGTGCGCACTACATTTGACGCGTAAAGTGGAGTGAAAAGAGCGCTTAAACGTCGAAATATCTCAAACGGGATAGAAATGACGGTCAGTTTTTCGTCAAAATCGAGGAAATCATCGCGATTTGCGAGCTGTTGGAGACTTGTTTCGACGCTGAAACGTATTGCATTACATTTGGCGCGTAAAGTGGAGTGCAAGGAGCGCATAAACGTCGAAATATCTGAAACGGGATAGAAATGACGGTCAGTTTTCGTCAAAATCGAGGAAATCAACGCGATTTGCGAGCTGTTGGACTTGTTTCGACGCTGAAACGTGTGTGCATTGCATTTGGCGCGTAAGGTGCAGTGAAAAGAGCGCTTAAACGTCGAAATATCTCAAACGGGATAGAAATGACGGTCAGTTTTCGTCAAAATCGAGGAAATCATCACGATTTGCGAGCTGTTGGGCTTGTTTCGACGCTGAAACGTGTGCGGTTACTTTTGGCGCGTAAAGTGCAGTGAAAAGAGCGCTTAAACGTGTGAAATATCTCAAACGGGATAGAAATGACGGTCAGTTTTCGTCAAAATCGAGGAAATCATCGCGATTTGCCAGCTGCTGGAGCTTGTTTCGACGCTGAAACGTGTTACGTTACTTTTGGCGCGTAAAAGTGCAGTGAAAAGAGCGCTAAACGTCGAAATATCTCAAACGGGATAGAAATGACGGTTAGTTTTCGTCAAAATCGAGGGGAAATCATCGCGATTTGCGAGCTGTTGGGCTTGTTTCGACGCTGAAACCGTGTGGTGCATTACATTTGGCGCGTAAAGTGGAGTGAAAAGAGCGCTTAAACGTCGAAATATCTTAAACGGTATAGAAATGACGGCCAGTTTTCGTCAAAATCGAGGAGAAATCATCGCGATTGCGAGCCGTTGGGCTTGTTTCGACGCTGAAACGTGTTGCGTTACATTTTGCGCGCGTAAAGTGTAGTGCAAGGAGCGCATAAACGTCGAAATATCTGAAACGGGATAGAAATGACGGTCAGTTTTCGTCAAAATCGAGGAAATCAACGCGGATTTGCGAG
>JACSOB010000184.1:0-44822 GCA_019677175.1 Bombus sylvicola | reverse complement strand
ACGCCAAAATGAAGAAAGGAACCAGACAAAATTGGATCCAAAATTCAGGGGTCCGTTTGTGATATCGGAGGTCCTGGAAGGAGACCGATATACCTTGAAAACACTGGATGGGAAAAGGTCATACAAGTACAGTCATGACAGGTTAAGGAAAATGCCGGATAGTTGCATTCCTGCGGAGTTGGATGTCTGTTGTGATGACGAGAACAGTGACCATGGCGATGTGAGTACCTCGATCCCAGAGGATCGTAGAATTATATGAGCCCAGGTGCGGCCATGGGATGGAGTTCAGTGCGGTCAGGCACTGGAAGTGACGATGTCACGAAGCTGGGAGCCGGTTTAGTACCGACAGCGACAATGTCACGAAGCTGGGAGCCGGTTTAGTACCGACAGCGACAATGTCACGAGGTTGGAGCTGGTCTAGTACCGACAGCGACAATGTCACGGATTTGGAGCTGGTCTAGTACCGACAGCGACGATGTCACGAAGCTGGGAGCTGGTCTAGTACCGACAGTGACAATGTCATGAGGCTGGAGGCGGTCTAGTGTTGACAGCGATCGTGTTACGAAGCTGGTTATGTAACGAACTTTGAGAGTATGTGCGATTCGAAGGATGAGACCCATTTGGGTGTGAAATCGAGAATGGTCCGTCATGTCATTACGACCCGACTGAAAGCACGCAGAATGCAACTGGCACTTTGAATGCTAATCACAATGATACTAATCTTGTTTCCTTTTGTTTTGTTGACGAAGGTACACCCGAGGACGTGTGATAGTCAGGATGGCCGTGTCGGAGATGAAAGGAAAGCCGAAGCCTTTCCTTGGAAATTTTGGGAACATCCTCTAGTACCTTAGCCTAGATTTTATTATAGTTGTAATTGCTTAAGATTTGTAATAAGCGAGATTGGGTTCGAGGTGACAATCGGTCGCTGAACGTAGCCACGGTCACGGGATGGATGTTTTATCTAACGGAGGTCTGGAGTGGTTGTATGTGTTTTCCGAGAAATGTGGTTGTGGCGGCATGCGGCCTCGAGAGCGGGCCTAGCCACGTGTGATGTTGCCTCGGAGGTGCCGATGCAATGGGACATACATTGTATTAGTAATCAAAACTCCAGGCAGAAACTGCCTAGTAACGGCGTTTGGAACTTTCTCGATGCTTCCAACGAGTGTGCCTAGCAACGGCGTTTGGAACCTTCTCGATGCTTCCAAACGGGTATAGAAAACAAAATGCAATCGTACAGGGAGAAAAATCTCCACGAGGCTGGCATTCTTGCGATTGCCTTGGAGAGTGACACATCGAGTATTTTCGACGATCGCATTTGCGTCTAAGTTAGTTTCGCTTAGTAAGGAGTTGTCCCGGTGACCGTGGATTCGTTTGAACTCAAACATTGCTAATAGTATTATTTAATTTAGTTATTCGTAGATCGTATTGTTCATTAGACTTAGTGTTTGTTAGACTTATTATTAGTTGTACCTATTATTTGTTAAGCTTAGTGATAGACCTGTATATTCGTGTAAATAAAATCTCGGCTTTGTGAAACGATGGCTGGTCCACATGAAGAGGCGTCGCGCGCCCAAAATTCGAATCGTGATCCGACATATATATATATATATGTCGGATTAGCACTAGGAGTAGGGTTGTGGGCGTCAAATAAATCTTCTCGGGAATTAGCCATTGGTACGGTACACACAGGTGTAGTTTATTACAATAATGGAGATATTACAGTCTTGATAATCGATCACGGCGATTTGGCACTCGCGGCTCTAGTGACGATGGTCTTAGGCTCGATAACGAATCCGCGGCCAACGGGATGAGAAAAGGAACGTGCTCACAGAAGTCTAAGTCTGATTCCTTGTTAATAAAACGTGATACGATCACTGATCGCGAAGACGCTGAACTTTAGTCGGTGAGGTCGCGCGAGAGAGAATGCCTTTCCCGTCCCGATGATGCCACCGAGGAAAACTATATGGGGTGTGTCCAAGGACACGAGATCATCGGATTCGTCGAGAAAAGTCTTCGTTCCGAAAGTAAGGGAAATTGGCGTAGCTGCTAATTGGTCAATCTCCATATCGGTGGTTAGAGGAAGATGCTAGCCGCCCTAGAGGGGAAGTTGCTAGTGGGAGACGTTGTTTGTTGGAAAAATAGGTCTCCTCTGTCTTCCCATAGTTGGGACAAAGATTGTTTGTTTGAAGGACTTAAGATTTATAACGGGCCCTCAGGCTAGCCGAACATGTACCACGGAGACGCATCGACATCTGGCAATCATCTTACTCGGAGAATAGGCACTGCGTGTGGCGAGCTACGGGACGGAGACCGTTGGAATGTTTACTGTCGCGTGCCGTTACAAATATTTCTTTTAAGGGGAGCTATAGAATTACTCCATACCTTTGTTAGACAAAGCGTTCATCCCTTGACCGCGGCTACGTTGGGCGACAGACTGTCGCCCCGAGCCAAAGCTCACTATCACTAATCTCTAACGATTACAATCGGGTTGAATAACTACAATTGTTCAATTACAGCTATGGTAGATTCTCGATTACAATGTTGCGGGATTATCCAAAGTTCCAGGGGCTCCGGTGTTCTTTCGTCTCCGACACGGCCATCCTGACTATCACACGTCCTCGTGTGTAACTAAAATATTGTGTTTCTTTTTACATTAGATTCGATGCAACTGACATTATTTACGATTTAACTAAATGTCCAAGTAAGTCAAGGGTCCAGTGCAATAACAAGATTTCGTTCGGAGGTTTGACAACAGAAAAATAAAAGAGAACAAGAATTTGTAGCGTTATGGTTTGTATTCAAAGTGTTAGTTGCGTTCTGTGAGTCGCTAGTCAGACCGTAATGACAAGACAGATCATTTTCGATTTCGTACACCGATGAATCTCAGTTTGTCGGATCATATTGCCACGCTGGGTGCATTACAGAGAGCGCCGAACGCCGCATTGAGCGTATTACTGGGAGCGCCGAACGCCGCATTGAGCGTATTACTGGGAGCGCCGAACGCCGCATTGAGCGTATTACTGGGAGCGCCGAACGCCGCATTGAGCGTATTACTGGGAGCACCGAACGCCGCATTGAGCGTATTACAGGGAGCGCCGAACGCCGCATTGAGCGTATTACAGGGAGCACCGAACGCCGCATTGAGCGTATTACAGGGAGCACCGAACGCCGCATTGAGCGTATTACAGGGAGCGCCGAAAACGTATTACTATGGCCACAGCGCGGTGTTAATGATCCTCTAAGGTTAGTGTACATGCATCGTTGTTGTCACTGCCGTTGTCATCACCGCAGACATCCAACTCAGCAGGGACGCAACCTTCCGGCATTTTTCTCAGTCTGTCATGTCTGTCCTTATATGATCGTTTGCCGTCTAAGGTTTTTAAAGTATATCTGTCTCCTTCCAAAATCTCTGCTATCTCGAATGGACCCCTGAATTTCGGATCTAACTTCGTCTGGTTTCTTTTCTCGTTTTTGCGTAACACAAAATCACCGAGGTTGAATCTAATTATTTTAGCTTTATTTTCGTCGAACCTATCCTTATCATATTTAGCGCTTGCATCTATATTCTTTATTGCCTGCTGTCTTACGTGGGAGATATTTACTTCTCTTTCTTCGATATTGTCGGGTAGGGATAAGCCGTAGGGTCTTGCCGTTTTACCGATTAATAGTTCCAATGGGCTCGACTTAGTCACGCGGTTGGTGGTGCAGTTTAAAGCCAGTTGTATTTCCCCGATCGCGTCTTGCCAGGACCGCCCGGTGGTTTCTATTGTCGTGAACATGTTTTTCAGCGTACCCATAGTACGCTCTACCTGCCCGTTAGCCCTACTGGCACCGGTTGCTATTAAGTGGAGTTTAATGTGTTTATCTTGACAGAAGTCTTGAAATTCTTTACCCGTAAAACATCTTCCCTGATCCGCTATTATCCGGCAGGGACTGCCGAATAAAAATATAGCGGACTTAAGCGCTTTAATAGTATTAGCGGAGTCTATCTTGCGGGTATGGTGCAAGTATACGAACTTGGTGAAGGCGTCGACCAACACAATGACGTATTCCTTCGAGTCGTTTTTACCGCTTAATTTGCCCGTTATGTCCATATGAACCGTATGCCAAGGTATACTGGTCTTAGGTATGGGGTGTAATTCGGCTTGTATTTTACCCGAACTTGCCTTTTGAAACTCGACAAGCATGACAGTTCTCTACGAATTTGCGAACGTATTTCGCCATTCCTTCGAACCAGTAATACTCGTACAGTTTCTCGAGCGTTTTATCCCAACCTAAGTGCATAATGGACTGGTGCACATGGTTGATAACGGACCACCTAAAACCTCTGGGGACAATGGGCAAACAGAGAGTTCTGCCTTTTCTCTGTATTTTACGGTGGAGGATACCGGACCGTAACTCATACGTATTCGCGACGTCTTCCGCGAGCTCTTCGTTCTGTAATTTATTGGCGATCTCAGAAATCTGTGGGTCGCGACGTTGTTCTGCTAGTAGCCAATCGTCGGAGATTTCGGTTAGGTTAATTTCTTTCTCTACAGTTTTGCTGAACGTACTGCGATCCAGGTCTACGGGGTTTCGCGAAAAGAAATCTACGTGGGCCATTCGTTTGCCTTCCCTATACATAATGTCAAAGGTAAAAGTTTGCAGGTAAGCCCACCATCTATAAACCCTGTCGTTCAAGTGTACCTTATTACTGGATGCTTTCAAAGAGTTGCAATCAGTGACAACAAGAAACTCTCGACCGTGTAAATAGTGGCGGAAGTGTTTGACGGCTTTTACAACTGCTAACGTTTCTAATTCGTAGGAGTGATACCTAGATTCAGCAGGGCTAGTTCTTTTGCTGTAGTACTCCACTACTCGATTTTTACCTTCGACCTTATGCATTAAGATGGCTCCATATCCTTCCGAGCTAGCGTCTGTATGTAGTTCTATCGGATAATTGGGGTCAAATATCATTAGCACCGGCGCGTCAGTCAGGGCGGAAATTACCTTTTGTCTTATTTGTTCGTGTCTATCCGTCCAAGTTATATTTCTGCTACTCGAAGTAAGTGCATACAAGGGTTTCATTACTTGTGAGAATTTAGGAATGAAGTTTCGGAAGTAAGAGGCCAAACCTATGAATTGCCTAAGCTGTGTGACAGTCGACGGTGCAGGTAAAGAACTCAAGGCTCGTATCTTACCCGGGTTTGGACGGACTTCTCCGTCTCGAATTACGTATCCCAAATAGAGCACCGAGGTCTTTAGAAAGGAACATTTTGAAAAGTTAAAGGAAAATCCGGCTTTTACGAGGGTATCTAATACGATGTTTAATCTTTCTAGGGCTTGATCTACCGAGTCGGCGATAATTAGGACGTCATCCAGGTAAACAACAACGAACGAATACGCGAGATCGCCTAAGGCGTTGAGAATGGCCCTCTGAAAAACAGATGGTGCATTTTTCAATCCGAACGGCATGGTTATGTACTCGTACTGTCCGTCGGGTGTAACGAACGCCGTATACTCCGATGAATTAGGATGAATGGGAATTTGGTGAAACCCGCTGGCCATGTCTAGGCTAATGAAGTACCTCGCCTTCTGCAGTCTCGCGATTTGATCCGCGATGAGGGGTAGGGGGTACCGATCCGCGACCGTATTTTTATTTAACGCTCGGAAGTCTACACACAGTCTATCCGAGCCGTCCTTTTTCTTCACGAGTAATATAGGGCTCGCGAACGGTGAGTTGCTAGGCCTTACAATTTTTGCTCTAATTAATTCGTCTATTCTCTCACGCACTATCCTCCGCTCTTCTTCGCTGAGTCTGTAAGGGCTTCTTTGCACGGTGACATTAGGATCGATTAACCGTATTTCTAACTGGCCCGTGTTCACGCGGGTACGTGGGAAGCCCGTAATGAACGAATTTTTGAATTTTTCGAGAACAGAAATTAACCGACTTTTATCGTTACCAATCACGTCAGTGTCAGCCGCATTAATATCGATCTCGTCCTCGGGGGTCTTACTACAGGCGTTGACTATCTTTGTTCTACAAATATCGACGCTATTTCGTGTAATGTATACGTCAAAACCCTGGCTTAAAATCTCGCGACCAACCATGATATCATAATTCAAGTAGCTATCGGCAAGGACATGAAAGACGATCTCCAATGTAAAACCGTTGATGCATACCGTGGACAAAATCTGGGACGTACTCTTAACGCGGATGTTTCCTATTCCTCGCATTACTACTATCTCAGCTGTCCTCTTACCGGAGAATTTCGAGGCGACAGATTCTTTAATTAATGAGCACTCGGCTCCGGAATCGAAGTAAAATGGGAACGACTCACCCAGATGACTTAAACTACCGGCTGGGGACTCCACCGCACAGGTGTTGACCCTACGCTCGTCCTTGGGGCCGGGTTTACCGTCCCGTTGTACCGGGCAGGCAGGTGCGATATGGCCCTCCGCATGACACTTGTAGCAGACCACCTTGGACGATGTGGCAGATCGGCTTCCTTCCTGGCGTCGTGCATTCTTCCGACGTTCGGCCCGCATCCTTTTGCGGCACTTCGACATCCTGTGTCCGTCATTGCCGCAGTAGTCGCACCTCGCCTGGAGGCCCGACAACTTACGTCGTTTGGCTTCGGGTTCTGCCGGTGCATCTCTTGGCGACAATGTAGGCTCTTCCTCGTAGTAAAAGGGTCTCATTTCGCTCTCAAATTGGTCCTCCGTTCGGATATCGCTCGTAAGAGCCAATCGTCCAAAACGTTTGTCGTGCGACATTGTTATGTAGAGGGTGACAGCGTTAAGTATCTCGTCTAGCGTCGAACGTCGCCACCGCGTCTTCAGGAGGGAACGGACACGACAGTTAAACGCCCCCATGGATTCGTTCCTCTCCCGTGGTTCCCTGGATATCTTTATTAACGCTGAGGACGTCGTCTCTCGGCCACCGAAATGTGTAAGGAATCGCTCCTGGACAGCAGACCAGGTGACCTCTTCTTCTACCGTCGTTCGTGCCAGCCAATGTGCTGCAGAACCACGTAAGGAGTCGCTTAAGGCAGAGTATAGCGCGTCATCTCGTAGAGGATTGTTCTTCATGATTCTATTAACAGCCACGCACCACGCGGCTGGGTCGGCACCTGCGACTTCTGGATTAAAATGTGATAATTTTGTGGTTCCCGTACTCGGCTTTTGTATTAGCGTATGAATTAGGTTGGTCATGGCAGCGACCTGACATTCCAGCACTTGAAGCCGTCTTGATCCCACTTCTGATGTCGGATTAGCACTAGGAGTAGGGTTGTGGGCGTCAAATAAATCTTCTCGGGAATTAGCCATTGGTACGGTACACACAGGTGTAGTTTATTACAATAATGGAGATATTACAGTCTTGATAATCGATCACGGCGATTTGGCACTCGCGGCTCTAGTGACGATGGTCTTAGGCTCGATAACGAATCCGCGGCCAACGGGATGAGAAAAGGAACGTGCTCACAGAAGTCTAAGTCTGATTCCTTGTTAATAAAACGTGATACGATCACTGATCGCGAAGACGCTGAACTTTAGTCGGTGAGGTCGCGCGAGAGAGAATGCCTTTCCCGTCCCGATGATGCCACCGAGGAAAACTATATGGGGTGTGTCCAAGGACACGAGATCATCGGATTCGTCGAGAAAAGTCTTCGTTCCGAAAGTAAGGGAAATTGGCGTAGCTGCTAATTGGTCAATCTCCATATCGGTGGTTAGAGGAAGATGCTAGCCGCCCTAGAGGGGAAGTTGCTAGTGGGAGACGTTGTTTGTTGGAAAAATATGTCTCCTCTGTCTTCCCATAGTTGGGACAAAGATTGTTTGTTTGAAGGACTTAAGATTTATAACGGGCCCTCAGGCTAGCCGAACATGTACCACGGAGACGCATCGACATCTGGCAATCATCTTACTCGGAGAATAGGCACTGCGTGTGGCGAGCTACGGGACGGGGACCGTTGGAATGTTTACTGTCGCGTGCCGTTACAAATATTTCTTTTAAGGGGAGCTATAGAATTACTCCATACCTTTGTTAGACAAAGCGTTCATCCCTTGACCGCGGCTACGTTGGGCGACAGACTGTCGCCCCGAGCCAAAGCTCACTGTCACTAATCTCTAACGATTACAATCGGGTTGAATAACTACAATTGTTCAATTACAGCTATGGTAGATTCTCGATTACAATGTTGCGGAGATTATCCAAAGTTCCAGGAGCTCCGGTGGTCTTTCGTCTCCGACATATATATATATATGTCGGATCACGATTCGAATTTTGGGCGCGCGACGGCTCTTCATGTGGACTAGCCATCGTTTCACAAAGCCGAGATTTTATTTACACGTATATACAGGTCTATCACTAAGCTTAACAAATAATAAGTACAACTAATAATAAGTCTAACAAACACTAAGCCTAATGAATAATACGATCTACGAATAATTAAATTAAATAATACTATTAGCAATGTTTGAGTTCAAACGAATCCACGGTCACCGGGATAACTCCTTACTAAGCGAAACTAACTTAGACGCAAATGCGATCGTCGAAAATGCTCGATGTGTCACTCTCCAAGGCAATCGCAAGAATGCCAGCCTCGTGGAGATTTTTCTCCCTGTACGATTGCATTTTGTTTTCTATATCCGTTTGGAAGCATCGAGAAGGTTCCAAACGCCGTTGCTAGGCAGTTTCTGCCTGGAGTTTTGATTACTAATACAATGTATGTCCCATTGCATCGGCACCTCCGAGGCAACATCACACGTGGCTAGGCCCGCTCTCGAGGCCGCATGCCGCCACAACCACATTTCTCGGAAAACACATACAACCACTCCAGACCTCCGTTAGATAAAACATCCATTCCGTGACCGTGGCCACGTTCAGCGACCGATTGTCACCTCGAACCCAATCTCGCTTATTACAAATCTTAAGCAATTACAACTATAATAAAATCTAGGCTAAGGTACTAGAGGATGTTCCCAAAATTTCCAAGGAAAGGCTATATATATATATATATATATATATGTCGGAGATGAAAGGAAAGCCGGAGCCTTGGAAATTTTGATAACATCCTCTAGTACTTTAGCCTAGATTTTATCATATCTGAAATTGTTTAAAATTTGTGATAGCGAGATTGGATTCGAGGTGACAATTGGTCGCCGAACGTAGCCACGGTCACGAGATAAACGTTTTGCCTAACGGAGGTCTGGAGTGGTTATATAGGTTTTCCGAGAAGTGTGATTGTGGCGGCATGCGGCCTCGAGAGCGGGCCTAGCCACGTGTGAGGTTGCCTCGGAGGTGCCGATACAATGGGACATACATTGTATCAATAATCAAATTCCAGGCAGAGGCTGCCTAGCAGCGGGCGTTTGGAACTTTCCTGATGCTTCTAACGAGTGCGTATCAAATTCTAGACGAGGCGGGCATTCGTGCGATTGCCTTCGAGAGTGACACATCGAGCATTTTCGTTAATCGTATTTTCGCCTAAGAATATTTTTTGCGCTTAGTAAAGAGTTATCTCGTTGGCCATGGATTCGTTTGAACCCAACAAAAACATTGTTAATAGTGTACATTAAATTCATTATTCCTAAATCATATTATTCACTAACTTCATTGTTCATCAAATTTACTATTCATTAGACTTATTATTTCTTAAGCCTTGTGGTAGCCTTGTATATACGTGTACATATAGTCTCGGCTTTGTGAAACGATGGCTAGTCCACGCGAAGAGTTGTCACGCGCCCAAAATTCCGATCTTAACTCGACATATATATATATATATTTATATTTGTATTTGATAATGTAGTTACACATAAGATTTGTTCAAATTTTAAAAATGTTAATTAATCTTAATAATGTGTTTTCATAATTTGTTTCTCACGGCTGGTTTCTATTAATTTCTAATATTCCTATTACTATATAATAATGTGTTATATTGTATTAATTATTATTTATTCTTTCCTCGTTACGACATTCCATTTGTATTAAATATTTACTTTTTCCATTGAAAATATAATTTATTTTGTAACGCATAAAAGTTACTATACGTGTTGATTATCCAAAATGGCCGCCTGTGAATGTCCCTAGTATATAGTGACTTTTATTGATGTTGAATCTATTATTTATTTGTTAATTATTTATGACTTATTTTAGTATTTGACGTATAATTGAAATGAGAATAATATTATTTTACATTTATTTGATGTGTATAATTATTGCATGTATTCTGATGCGCACGTGTAAGAGCTATCTTGTTAATGACAATCTAAGATGCCTGCTTGTGAATGTCTCTGGTAAAAGTATAGTGACACGTCCTTAATTTGTTTAATATTGTAATAATTATTCGTCCGTCGCTTATTTTTCTCTATTTTAGCGCAGTTAGAATTTTTAAATGACAATAGTATTGTTTGTGTAGTCATTATAATGTGTATATATACTATGTGTGTTAAGAAATGTTAAGTTGGTATGATCACTCGTTTCTACAAGCTAGGTTGGTACGACTTCTATCGACGCTCTTTTGTCTTAGAAGTCGACCACGTTGTTCTCTTGACTTGGAGGTTCCGCAGTGGCAAGACGTGCAATAAGACTGTTATACAAGACTGAAATATATTGGAAAAACGAATCTAAGTGAATCGTTATTTAACAAAACCCAAAACCTTATTAAATAACAATGTGTTATTTTAATATAATTACATGTGGATTGCGTTATTGTTAAATTTTGTAATTTATCAATAGCGCTGTTTTATTGTTGTGTTTTGAGCAGTTTATTTTTATAGAGTGTTCGCTTAATTAATTTAATACTAATATGTGCATAGTGTGTTACTACCAGTTCTACTGCGTAACATAACCTTATTTCTCTACGCCAGACTTGATACAATTATGCTATATTAACTCAGTACAATATAATAATTTCTTATCTCAATCGCGTTTGTCGTTGATATTCGGTTAATTGGTCTTGATTAATTTCTAACCTATTCCTATATTATTGGCTATTTTCTGTTTCTTTGTTATGAAGTTGTCGTTACCTTGTGCGTGTAATTTGCCGCCTTTACATAGAATTTCTACAATTCTAATCCTTCAACACTGAGTCCTTTACTTGGAACAGTTACATGGTGCGCGTTTGATATCTTCTGGTTCTTCGTTACATGTCTAATACTTATGAAGACTACTTTTACTTATCCTAGAATTGTAAGTATATATATAGATATATATAAAACATTATATTTTGTAAATATCTGTATAGTAAAATAGTCCGTCCACTATCTTGTTTGCTAAGACCGCTTCGTCAGCATCGAATTATTTTGTTATAATGTCAGAATATTTTCTTGATTTTCCAGTTTCCTGTTGCCGTCTTGACTGTTTCGGTAGTATCTGATTCAGTATTCCATAAGTATTCACTTAAGATTGGTAGTAGGCTTCTTGTAACTGTGTCGGCTTTAATGTATATCTTCCGATGTGAGTAACGAGCTTCTTATTATTATCAATTTCTATTCCAAGATGGTTTACAACATTCTTCCCCTTTTTAGGTTATGATTGGTTACCTCGGTATTTATTACCTTTGATATCTTCATACCGTCGTATATTATGTTTTGCAAAGTTGGATCCGTAGCCAATCCTCGTGGAGTTCCTGCATGCACACTTCCTTCTACGATGATTGGTTGCATACAGACCTAGTTAACTTATAAGGTACCTTTTCTTATTTGCTAAGACCATTCCGTCGGTGTTGAATCGTTTGTGATAATGTCATTAATTTTTGACTTTCCAATTTTCTCACGTCTTCTTGATCATTCCACCAGTAGTATCAACTTCGATTCTTCGTACACATTTATTCCAATTTGGTAGTTGGTTTCTCATAACTGCATTGACCCTTGTATAAACTTCTTCGATGTGAGTAGTGAATTATCGTTGTCACTCACTTAACCTATCTTAGTTATTTCTTAACTCTTCCTGCACTTATTAACTGATTTTATTTCTTCTTATTGAAGACCGCTGTGTTAACGCTGAGTTATTTTGTTACAGTGCCACTATTTCCTTTGGTTTTTCGGTTTTATTTTCCATTGACTAACTGTAAGTCCATTGTGAAACATCAACTATTGATTGTTATTGTGCTTTATTTGATTTAATTGAGATATTATTGTAAGTCTTTTAATAGTATTATTCTCTTCCATATATATTAAGGCAATTAATGTTAGTTTATCCATTCGTTTCTGCTGAGTCATATAATATGTTCTACGGAGTGGGTCCGCAACTTGTTTCTGCGAAATTCCTGTATGCACACTTTCCTTTAAGATGATTAATTGTGCACTAAGTACTTTTAACTTTCACTGCTTTTAATTATTTTATTGAATTAACATGTTGTGTATTTAAATGATGGTTAGAACACACACATAGTAATTTTCCCTTTTCTTTTACGTTTCTACTATCTGCATGATTCGATAAGCACTGTCACACTTCTTTTGGTTCAGGCACAATATTGTTATAAACATTTAGTAGTATTATGTTTTGTATCGAAACAATTAAAGTTAATTCCTACATTTGTTTCAGCTGGCTGTCGTAGATTATGTTCTACAGATATGGACACATAACCTGTCTTCGCACATACACTTCCTTCTACGATGAGTAATTGTTCACAAGGTACTTTTCACTTCCACTGTTTTGTAATTATTTTATTGAATAACACATTTTATATTTAAGTAATAGTTAGAACACGCATAGTGATTTTCCTTTTTTTTTAGGTTACCACTATCTGCAGTATTCGACAAGCAGTGTTGTTCCATATATCACCGTACTATGCTGCCTCATGAAATCGTACTGGTGGTCTGTTTCGATTATGTGTTAGTTTTAACGTGTTCAAGTGTATTGTTCATGGAATCCCTTTTCTTCAATCTTGACGTTTCGTGTGTGCGGATTTTGACAATAGTGCCTGGTTTATTGAAGTGTGTTAATATGCCTAGGTGTTTTATATATTTTATATCTAGTTGTACATAAGGTACATTTTGTTTATTGTGGTTTTGTATGTCCATATTTGCTATATATTAAATTGTTTAATATTTCATATTTGTTATAAAAGTGTGTATTCCTATCGTTCCATTCCTTTTCCTTTCCTTTGAATTATTCATGATGTTATTACAAGATTTGATTAAATTGTCGAATTGTAGGTTATCCTGATTGAATATAGTATTATGTCGTGATTTATTAATTAATTTGCGAGTCACCTTTGGTTAATTGATTCTTCATAGTTTATCCTTAGTCGAATTATGAAATTATAGGTTATGTTGTACTCTTTATATTTACTATTTCGTTAGAGTACCTATTTTTACTTTATTATTTATTATTTGCCCTCCTATACAAATTCTCTATATATGACTACACTTCATTCATCATTTATTAAAAAATTTCCATTTTCGTTGTATCGTTCGTTCGTTTTGAATATTCGAATTGTCACTCGCATTATTTGTATATTGCGGTTTTCCGCTTTTCGTTACGACACGTGCGTAGCGCGGGACGTGACAATATCTCAAACGGGATGAAAATGACGGTTAGCTTTCGTCAAAATCGACGAATTCATCGCGATTTGCGAGATGTTGGGCTTGTTTCGACGATGAAACGGGCGCGCATTGTATATGGCGTGTAAAGTGGAGTGAAAAGTGCGTTTAAACGTCGAAATATCTCAAACGGGATGGAAATGACGGTCAGATTTCGGCAAAATCGACGAAATTGTCACGTAGTAAAAGAACAAGGTATTACAAGTAGGAGAATGAGCAATAGCTCACTCATATGTTTTATTAAATGCAGATTACAGACTGAGAGTACTGACTAAAGGACCGGGGTTTTTATTCCTTTATTATGACTCACATCTTATGGGTGGGGGTCTGGCTATTGTCTTTCTTCTTAGTTATCACAATGCTAGGTGTTATCAACATATCCGATGTCAGCGGATGCCTACCTCTTGGGTGGTCGTTACACTCCCCCCTTCATAGATTGAACTTAGTCCTCTAAGTTCTTGCGTTTCTTTAGAATCGATGGATGGAATTTGGCCTTGGGCGGTGCTGATAATTCAAAGCTTACTCTTGATTTCTTTTCTGTTCCGGGTTGCATAGGTGATATCGGTGCGTAAATGCTTATAGGGACGGAGGGTGTTGCAGTACTAATGTTGGGTGTATTACTAACGATATTTTTCTTAATTTTACAGCAAAATACGTGAATGCATAATTTTGACAATCCTATCTTATTGAGCAGATACAAGCATATGAGTCCAATGGATATATATCCTATTACCTGCAACGCAGTGAGACCCCAAGTTTTAATTCGTGTCATTCTGTACGAAAAAGTTAATTGATTGGCTCTATTTTCTATTTGATTTAGGGTATCAGTGTAACCGTTTAAGTTACTCATTACTTTAGGAGTTTTTTTCTAAGGTGTCAAGCATTAAGGATAAGTCTACATTATTAGTTATATTTATAATTTTGGTTTTAATATCGTAAAAAACGCTCTTGGGGTTACCACTGATTCTCATATGGTTGTCTCCATACAATATGTCTACAGTTGTTTTAGTTTTCAACAGAGAGGGTTGCTTCAGTTTAACAGTTTGATGTCCTTCTTTAGAGAATATATTGAGTTCTATTGGTTTTTCTGGTATAGCTATGTAGTGATTTTCGCTTTTGAGTGGTATAAAGGTTATTTCCACGATCTTATAGACTGTGAATTTACAAAATCTCATGGTATTATCTACACTAATTATTTCAGATGCACAATCATGTTTTGAACGTCTATCATGTATGGGTTGAGTTTGTTTGCAAATATACAATTCGTGTTTGATTCGACATTGTTTGTCCAGATACATCTGATCTACATTCATATAAGTTAATCCTGAGGTGAAAAATATCGGATGTTCGACTAGTGGGGCAAGAAATGCTCCATTCTTTTTGAGTCGGTATGGGGTATACCTGTTCTATTTCCCATTCTGAGTCAATTATCGTTGGAATTGAAATTTTAAAGAAGATCTTTTCGTTTTGGACAAACAGTGTGAGTGTAGAGACGTCTAAAATGTTTTGGAAATTATGTTCTTCTGGTGAAAATCCTTTATTTGGAATGTGATTTCCTAAAGCTTTAGCGTATTGTTCTAAGAAAGTGTGATGATCCATGATCTGGGGGCTAATAATTCCTTGTTTTCCTAGTAAAACTAAATTGAATATTTCATCGAGTTGAAAGTGTAGATCTGATAAAGCGCCTTCCATGGAAATAATTTTAATTATTAGAAGTTCTTGCTTATTTATCGCTCTTACTTTTTCGAGTTGTTTTAAGCTGTCGGTGTTCAGAATTTTCCTAATTAGAGCAGTCTGGTTAACTACAATGGTTTTTAATTCGTTTCCTTCACTAAATAGTTTGTCAATATTCTGATTTATCAATTGTAAATCGTCAGAATCTAAGGTTCCGAAAAGTATTTTGCCAATTGAACCTATAGCGTTTATTAATCCTCTCTTAACTTTAGAACGAGTTAATAATTTCAAATGTGTTCCTAGTGTTTTGACGTTATTAAATTTGTTGATTAAGGAAAACATCTCTGGTTCTATTAGACATGCGGTGTTACAATGTTTTTGGGTCTCTGTTATATGTTCTCCTAATGTATCGATGTGGTTAAATATGTCGTTTACATCTATTCCTATATATACGTTAACTTTTTCATTATACAAATAGCCTCTAGATATTTTTTCGTGAAAAATTGCGTTATTTTCGATCGGTATTAATTCCAATCCTAGCACGAGGGTTGTGCATGAGATGAGCGCCCTGAAAAGTATGGTTTAATTCTGTTACCATGTATCTTTTTTAATTTGGTTATTGATTAGAATTTCGTAATAAGGTGTTTTGACTTGATGGATTTGATATGGCCCTAACCATTCAGTATCCAATTTGTCTTTTTGTGATCGTTGTGAACTAGTACGAAATCTCCTTCTTTGAAAATTGTTTGGGTTCGCACGATCTTTCTTTTCTGGTCTCGAGCGTATCGTTTCTTACTATTTATTAGTGTTTGTCTAGCTAACTCCAAATATTTGTTTAACTGTTTTTGCCATAGAGAGAACATATCATTATACGTTAAGTTGGTGGTTTTTGCAATTGCGGACGGTAAATTAGCTTTTCTTCCGAACGTTAATTCAAAAGGGGTAAATCCTGTTCCCTCGTGAACTGCTGTATTATACCCTAAACATATAAAATTGAGTATCTCGTCCCATTCTTTACCGTCGTTATCCCGTAAGCTGGTACGAATTAGATCTTTAACTACTGCGTGAGTACGTTCTAACGATCCGTTGGATTGCGGATGAAAGCTAGTCGTCTTGATATGTTTAATCTTAAAAGCTTCGTTAAATTTCGTTACGAGTTCGCTAATAAAATTCTGTCCTTGGTCAGTAAGAATTGTCTTGGGTGCAGAGAATATATAAATATAGTGATTCAGTAGCGCGTTAATAATGGATTCACTTTGTTGTGTCTTTAACGGGACTAGTATTAAGTATTTCGTCAACTCGTCATGGATCGAGAGAATGAATTGGTTTCCTCGCTTGGTTTTTGTCATAGGTCCTATAATGTCCATGGCTATTTTGTCGTTGGGGTTTAAAGGGGTGTCTGAAATTACCGGTTCTTCTTTAGGTCGTATCCTAACCAGTTTTTCCTTTTGACAAACGTCGCAATTTTTAATAAGGTCTTCGATTCTACTCATTAAATTTGGGATCTTGTGTCGTTCTTTGATTCTTTGGTATGTCTTTTGGATTCCTAAATGCCCTATCGTACCGTTATGATTCTCCTGAATTATTTCTTCTATCTCTTTTTCGGTTAACTCTTGGATTGGGTCCCATGCAAAAGTGACAGGGTATCGGGTATCGTTGAAATATAAAAGCATAAGCTTGATCTGGTTCTTTTCTAATTCTGCGAACGTGTTGTCTCCTATGCCTATTTTCTTGTTATTTCGTAATATGTCGTTAATTTTCCGCAGCCATATTGCCTCGTCAAACTCTCCTAATTCTGTTTTAGTCAATTGATAAAAAGATTGATCGTTAGGTTTCATTTCTAACCGTTTTGGGATTTCCGATTTCTTTTTCCATTTCGTAAAATGTCGTAAGAAATCTAGGGCTACTGTTCCTTCAGGGGTTTCTACCTTTTTGAATGGCGTGGATTCTAGATAAGCTATCTGCGACTGGGTTGTCTTTGCCTTTAACGTATTCGATTGTGTATTCATATTCTTCTAGCCTTAGTTTCCATCGCACTAATCTAGACGATGGGTCTTTGCAATTATTCAACCACTTCAAAGCTTGGTGGTCCGTTCTAATAATAAATTTCCGTCCTAACAAGTATTGTCGTAATCGTTTCAATGCCCAAACTATTGCTAACAGTTCTTTCTCAGTCGTCGTATAATTCTTTTCGGGTGGGTTCAATGTTCTAGAAATAAAACAGCATGGGTGTCCTTCTTGCGAAAGAACTGCCCCCAGTCCTTCGTTACTTGCGTCGGTCGTTAGCGTAAAAGTCTTGGTAAAGTCGGGGTATGTCAAGACTGGTGCTTCGCAAAGTCTCTGTTTTAATGTTTCAAAGCTGTTTTGTTGTTTATCCGTCCAATGGAAATTGACGTCCTTTTTTATTAAGTCTGTTAGAGGTTTAGCTATTTTAGAAAAATTTTTTATGAACTTACGGTAGTATCCTACCAGTCCTAAAAATGATTTGACTTCTGTGGGGTTCCTCGGTGCCCTAAAGTCTGTTACTGCTTGTATTTTCTTCGGGTTAGGTTTCACTCCTTCGCCCGTTACAACGTGTCCTAAGTATTCTAGTTCCGGTTTCAGGAATTCGCATTTATCGGGTTGTATCTTGAGTCCTACTTCCCTAAGTCTTTGTAAAACTATTGCTAAATTTTGATTATGTTTCTGGATGGTATCTCCGAATATTATTATGTCGTCTAAGTAAGCAAAACAGTGTTTGTTGATTAAACCTCTCAAAGCTGTGTCCATCATGCGTTGGAAAGTCGCGGGCGCGTTCTTTAATCCAAACGGCATTCTGTTGTAATGAAAGTGTCCCTGCGGTGTTGAAAACGCGGTGTATTTTTTTTGAATTTGAATCCATGGATATTTGATGGAATCCTGAAGATAAATCTAGTGCGGAAAAGAACTTAGCATTCCCTAATTGACTCAGTATGTCCTCTATGTCAGGTAAAGGGTAGGCGTCTTGGTCTGTCAGCTCGTTAAGTTTCCTGAAATCTATGACTATTCTCCATTTTTGTTTTCCCGAAGCGTCTGTTTTCTTTGGGACTACCCAAACTGGTGAATTGTAAAGGTGAATCCGATTCCTCGATAATATTTTTGTTTAACATTTCTTTTCGTTTGTCTCTCGATTTCGGCTTTGTGACATTCTGGGGGTCTATAAGATTTGGTATTGATAATTTTGTCCTGTTTCAGTGTGATCACGTGTTTCGTCAAGTTCGTGCAAGGTAAAACGTCCGTTTCTAAATTGAATACGTCTATGTAGTGAATCAGTATTTTTTCTATAGGTTCTCTAAATTCGCGTTCGATATGATTTGTTCTCAAAATGGCTTTGAATTTTGCAATTTGATCTAAATCTTTATTGTTTTCTATATAACTGGAAATTTCGTGATTTTTCTCACCAGTGTTGAAGAAACATACTCTCGTTGGTTGTCCTTCCAAGTAAATCGTTCGAATCCTCTTTTCTCCTGGTTGAATCGCTGTGGGTTTCTGGAAGTGCAAATAGTTATCGTCTAATTTCAAAGTTTCATCTGATATGTGGTATTGGTATTTTCTTAGGCACGGCAGTCCTAGTATAGCATCTTCAATTAACGGAAAATCCTTAGGCACTATGAAAAATTTATGGCTTTTATCAAATATTTTTAGTAGAACGTATTTGTCGGTGCTGTATTTACTCTGTCCCATATAAAATGTTTGCGGTTCGTTCGTGCTATAAATAGTCGATTTCACCCGATTTTTCTTTAATAAGGTTGATCCCGGCTCCTGTGTCGACTAAGTGCGTCATTGGTCCGTCATTCCTCTTGAATCGTACAGTAAGCAATCTTCCTGTGGTCGCGTTGATCCTTGGTATTCCTCGGGGTTCGTACTCTCTTCGTCCGTCATTATAGGATAATTTCTCGGAGGCGGTAAGTTTCTTTGGCTGGCTGATGGAAAATTTCGCTGTTGGGTACAAGCGTTGGCTAAATGTCCCACTTGACTACATTTGAAACATTTGGGCGGTGATCGTTCCATCATCGCTCTCCTTTCCGTGAGTGGATTCATTGGTTTCGGCCGTGTGGTGTTCTCAAGCGTGATATTTCTTCTCGCGTTAGGTGTACCTTGGAATTGGGCGTCGGCTCTCGCAATTGGTCGATTCATTATTCTTCCTCTTGCTATGGTTTTGTTGCGTTCGATTTCCCCTATAAGTAACTCTGCTTCGAAGGCTGCATCCTGTGCTTGTTGGAGATTCTTTGGTCCTTTAGATGACGTACGTATTTCTATTTCGGGTTTCAAATTTACGGTGAAAATCTTGGTGGCTCGTTCGTTTTCAAGATCTATAGCGACTGCACGACGTATCGGATCGCGAATTTCGTGTTGGAGTGCGTATAGTAGTTCGTTGAGGTTGTGTCGGAACCTCTTCACATAACTGTGTACCGATTCGTTGAAGTTTTGTCGTGTACGTTGCAGTTTGTCGCGGGCTCCGTTGGATGTGATACTCACGGATACAAATTTTCTGAGGTTATCGAACAGGTCTTCATAGCTTTCGATTACAGAGTGGCGGATACTACGTTCTGCTTCTCCGATGATTCTTTGTGTTAAAATGAGGCGTAATAGCGCGCGTTTTTCTCGACATTCGGCTTGAGCTTCTTTTTACCCGCTTAATAAACCCTTCTACTCCTATATCGTCTTGCCCATTGAGCATAGGGATGAAGTCTAAGCAGGTTTTTGCACTGTACGTAGGGTTGTCGTAATCTATAGTTTCTTCTTCACTGTCTATATGGTCTGTTTCGTTTTTCGTCTCGGTCTTTTTAGGAACATGTGGTTGATTTTTCCGAATAGTGCTGGCACTAGCGTCTTCGGTTATAATAGAGTTGAATTCAGATGTAGCGATTGACTGAACTCCTAATCGTAGTTCAGCGTAATTCCTACCTAAGAGTTCGATTTCTTTAACGCGTTGTTGACTTTCGTCTTGTATTAATTTACGCAAATTATTAAAAGCTATTTCGTTTCTTTCGTTCTGCTTCTGCATAGCGTCTAGTATGGCCCGAATATTTGGATCCATACCAGTAGCCATAGAGCTAGCAGAAGATGTGTCTTCTGATTTTTTGCTCATAGTGGTTATTATACTGTCGTCAGAGTCTGTACTATTGAAACTGTTGCGACGAGTACGATAGTGTTTAAAAGAATCCAGTTTTTCTTTTTACCTGGGTATTCTTCTTTTCGTGAATGTTGCTCTGATCAGTTTCAGTTTTGGTGATGACCGTAGTCCGCTTTCCGTAGAAGTCGTTTTCACGCAAAGTGAGCTGATCTTATGCAGAGGTCCGCTTGATCCTTCAATCTTCAGTGATGCGCGTACGCCGAAATCGTAATTTCGTTTACACTGGACCGAATGGATCCTGGCAGGATCGCCAAAAATTGTCACGTAGTAAAAGAACAAGGTATTACAAGTAGGAGAATGAGCAATAGCTCACTCATATGTTTTATTAAATGCAGATTACAGACTGAGAGTACTGACTAAAGGACCGGGGTTTTTATTCCTTTATTATGACTCACATCTTATGGGTGGGGGTCTGGCTATTGTCTTTCTTCTTAGTTATCACAATGCTAGGTGTTATCAACATATCCGATGTCAGCGGATGCCTACCTCTTGGGTGGTCGTTACAAAATCATCGCGATTTGCGAGCTGTTGGGCTTGTTTCGACGCTGAAACCGGCGTGCATTACATTTGGAGCGTAAAGTGGAGTGAAAAGGGCGCTTAAACGTCGAAATATCTTAAACGGTATGGAAATGAAGCTTAGTTTTCGTCAAAATCGACGAAATCATGGCGATTTGCGAGCTGCTGGGCTTGTTTCGACGCTGAAACCGGCGTGCATTAAATTTGGCGCGTAAATTGGAGTGAAAAGAGCGCTTAAACGTCGAAATATCTCAAACGGGATGGAAATGACGGTTAGTTTTCGTCAAAATCGACGAAATCATCGCGATTTGCGAGCTGTTGGGCTTGTTTCGACGCTGAAACGTGTGTGCATTACATTTGGCGCGTAAAGTGGAGTGAAAAGAGCGCTTAAACGTCGAAATATCTCAAACGGTATGAAAATGACGGTTTGTTTTCGTCAAAATCGAAGAAATCATCGCGATTTGCGAGCTGTTGAGCTCGTTTCGACGCTGAAACGTGTGTGCATTACATTTGGCGCGTAAAGTGGAGTGAAAAGAGCGTTCAAACGACTACATATCTCAAACGGGATGGAATTGACTGTTAGTTTTCGTGAAAATCGACGAAATCATCGCGATTTGCGAGCTGTTTAGCTTGTTTAGACGATGAAATGGGCGTGCATTACATATGGCGTGTAAAGTGGAGTGAAAAGAGCGCTTAAACATCGAAATATCTCAAACGGGATGGAAATGACGGTTAGTTTTCGTCAAAATCGACGAAATCATCGCGATTTGCGAGCTGTTGGACTTGTTTCGACGCTGAAACGGGCGTGTATTACATTACGGGCGTAAAATGGAATGAAAAGAGCGCTTAGACGTCGATAGGTCTCAAACGGGATGGAAATGACGGTTAGTTTTCGTGAAAATCGACGAAATCATCGCGATTTGCGAGATGTTGGGCTTGTTTCGACGATGAAACGGGCATGCGTTACATATGGCGTGTAAAGTGGAATGAAAAGAGCGCTTAAACATCGAAATATCTCAAACGGGATGGAATTGACTGTTAGTTTTATTCAAAATCGACGAAATCATCGCGATTTGGGAGCTGTTATGCTTGTTTCGACGCTGAAACGGGGGTGCATTACATTTGACATGTGAAGTGGAGTGAAAAGAGCGCTTAAACGTCGAAATATCTCAAGCGGGATGGAAATGACGGTCAGTTTTCGTCAAAATCGACGAAATCATCGTGATTTGCGAGCTGTTGGACTTGTTTCGACGCTGAAACCGGCGTGCATTACATTTGGCGCGTAAAGTGAAGTGAAAAGAGCGCTTAAACGTCGAAATATCTCAAACGGGATGGAAATGACTGTCAGTTTTCGTCAAAATCGACGAAATCATCGCAGTTTGCGTTCTGTTGTGATTGTTTCGACGCTGAAACCGGCGTGCATTACATTTGGCGCGTAAAGTGAAGTGAAAAGAGCGCTTTAACGTCGAAATATCTCAAACGGGATGGAAATGACGTTTAGTTTTGGTCAAAATCGACGAAACCATCGCGATTTGCATGCTGTTGGGCTTGTTTCGACGCTGAAACCGGCGTGCATTACATTTGGAGAGTAATGTGGAGTGAAAAGAGCGTTCAAACGTCGAAATATCTCAGACGGGATGGAAATGACTTTCAGTTTTCGTCAAAATCGACGAAATCATCGCGATTTGGGAGCTGTTATGCTTGTTTAGACGCTGAAACGGGAATGCATTACATTTGGCGTGCAAAGTTGAGTGAAAAGAGCGTTCAAACGTCGACATATCTCAAACGGGATGGAATTGACTGTTAGTTTTCGTCAAAATCGACGAAATCATCGTGATTTGCGAGCTGTTGGACTTGTTTCGACGCTGAAACCGGCGTGCATTATATTTGGCGCGTAAAGTGGAGTGAAAAGAGCGCTTAAACGTCGAAATATCTCAAACGGTATTTAAATGACATTTAGTTTTGGTCAAAATCGACGAAACCATCGCGATTTGCAAGCTGTTGGGCTTGTCTCGACGCTGAAACCGGCGTGCATTACATTTGGAGCGTAATGTGGAGTGAAAAGAGCGTTCAAACGTCGAAATATCTCAATCGGGATGGAATTGACGGTCAGTTTTCGTCAAAATCGACGAAATTATCGTGATTTGCGAGCTGTTGGACTTGTTTCGACGCTGAAACCGGCGTGCATTATATTTGGCGCGTAAAGTGGAGTGAAAAGAGCGCTTAAACGTCGAAATATCTCAAACGGTATTTAAATGACATTTAGTTTTGGTCAAAATCGACGAAACCATCGCGATTTGCAAGCTGTTGGGCTTGTCTCGACGCTGAAACCGGCGTGCATTACATTTGGAGCGTAATGTGGAGTGAAAAGAGCGTTCAAACGTCGAAATATCTCAGACGGGATGGAAATGACGGTCAGTTTTCGTCAAAATCGACGAAATCATCGCAGTTTGCGATCTGTTATGATTGTTTAGACGCTGAAACGTGTGTGCATTACATTTGGCGCGTAAAGTGAAGTGAAAAGAGCGCTTAAACGTCGAAATATCTCAAACGGGATGGAAATGACTGTCAGTTTTCGTCAAAATCGACGAAATCATCGCAGTTTGCGTTCTGTTATGATTGTTTCGACGCTGAAACGGGCGTGCATTGCATTTGGCGTGTAAAGTGGAGTGATAAGTGTTATTTAATAAGGTTTTGGGTTTTATTAATTAACGATTCACTTAGATTCGTTTTCTCCAATGTATTTCAGTCTTGTATAACAGTCTTATTGCACGTCTTACCACTGCGGAACCTCCAAGTCAATAGAACAACGTGGTCGACTTCTAAGACAAAAGAGCGTCGATAGAAGTCGTACCAACCTAGCTTGTAGAAACGAGTGATCATACCAACTTAACATTTCTTAACACTCCCCTTTGATCGCTAGTTTCTACGAGCCCCATAGCTTTGGTAAATCGTTGAGTCTTAATCCTATTTAACCCTTTGGTAAGAATGTCAGCGACATTCTCCGGACTAGGAACATAATTGTACTCTAATATCCCCCTCGATACGCAGTTCTTAACGTAAAAATAGCGCACTTGGACGTGCTTAGAACTCTCGGCAACTATTTCGTCCTTTGACCACGAAATAGCTCCGATATTATCGCAGAATATCTTGCAGGGGCGAGGGCAATATGACAGTTGACCCAATTCCTTTAACAATAAGGAAATCCACACTGTTTCCCTTGCTGCTTCCTGCATTGCCACGAATTCCGCTTCGCACGTCGACTGAGCTATAATCGGTTGTTTTGGATAGCCAGGATATCGCAGCACCAGCGAGTATAAACACATACCCGCTCCTGGATTTCCTGTCTACCGTACAACCCGCAAAATCCGAGTCACAAAATACTTTCAGAGGTTGCCCGGTCCTCTGGTACACTAACTTCAAGTCTTTGGTCTTTAATAAATATTTGAATACCCGCTTCACTGCTTTCCAATCGGATACAGTCGGATTCGCGCATCTTTGGCTTAATTTTCCTATTGCACACGCAACATCGGGACGACTTACAGTAGCGACATACATTATGTGCCCCACAGCTTGTTCATATAATTTCCTGTCGAAAGGCTCATCACGTTCAATATCAAAACCAGCCTCACATTCCCTAGCTAGAGGTGTCGATACTCCCACCACCCCAACCTCGTGAGTAATGTCAAACAGGTCCAGCATTTGACCTATCTGTACAGATTGATCGAATACTACCATGGTGCTGTTTGGCTTACTCAGGTGGATGGACAGAAATTGAGTGTCCACACCTAGCATTCTAACCTCTAATTTGTCCTTAATCCTAGTTTTGAATACCTCAATCCACTCATTCGTCCCAAACACAAGGATGTCGTCCACATACACAGCTACAATCAATTTTTTTAGGTGCATCCACATACACACATGGATCACTCACGCATGGGTTCAGACTCATACCTCTTAAAATACTATCGATGTGCCTAAACCACATTCTCCCAGCTTGCTTCAGTCCATACAGGCTCTTTTTGAGCTTACACACAAATTTAGTTCTGTCCTTGCCCGGAACTCTAAAGAGTTCTGGTTGCTCCATGTATATATCCTCATCCAGAGGGCTGTTGAGATATGCACATTCCACATCGATGTGCTCGTAAATCCACTCATTCTCCGCACATAGAGCAAGCAGAATTCTTAGAGTTCTGCGCTTCACTATCGGACTAAAGGTTTCTGAATAGTCTATTCCAGGCCTCTGCCAGAATCCCCGAGCTACTAGCCTAGCCTTATACCTATCAGGGTCTCTCTTTATCACAAGCACCCACTTACAGTCTATAACGTTTTTATTTAAGGGTCTTTGCACAATGTCCCACACATCTTTATCCTTTAAATTGTCTAGTTCCTTCTTTATTGCATCAGTCCACTTTTGAGCGTCTGGCCCACTCAGGGCTTCATGCACATTCACAGGTACACATATGTTTTGAGCTTTGCAAACAGTCGCAGTGTGGGCACAACAAACACATGTTTTCGGTTTGTGCAGTCTTGCCGACCTCCTCGGCACAAACGGTACACTCACAGTATTCACTGGACTGTCCTCACACGTTAAACTATCCATAAAGTAGTCGGTTTCCCCTTCGTCGTTTTCTCCGTCACTTTGTGTCTCGACGTCAGGTTGACCGGCTTCTCCCCTATGTTCAAAAGTTTCTACGTCCCATATCCATTCCGAGGACTTATCCTTTATATGGTTCGTTTCCACCTTAGCGCTCTTGTAGGGAAACGTGTTCTCCTCAAATCTGACATGACAGGATATTACCACCTTCTGGGTCTTCGGTAGGTAAATTCTATAACCCTTGACCTGTCTGTCATATCCCACAAATATCCCCTCATCCGCTCTGCTCTCGAATTTTCCTCCGCTTGGACTCTTTAGATACCATACTCTGCATCCAAACACTCTCAGTCTGTTTATCTCCCCTTGGAGGTCACATCCCTTACCCTTCCATAATTCCAGTGGGATCTTGTCTCCGATGGCAGCGGATGGGCATAGGTTCCGTATATGGCATGCCGTGTTCACGGCCTCCCCCCACAGATAGTCGGGGAGTCCAGATTGGATGAGTAAGCATCTGGACATCTCGACCAGGGTTCTGTTCGCTCGTTCCGGAGACCCCATTTTGTTCAGGGTTTCTAGGAACAGTTTTCCTGTGTAAGATGCCTTTCTCCTTCAGGTAGTTCTCGAAGTTTTCTCCTGTGTACTCACCTCCGTTATCTGTTTGAAGGGCACTTATCTTGGATTGGTGTAAAGCCTCCACCTCCGCCTGGTACTCCTTGAAACACTTGAGTGCTTCATTCTTCCTGCTGATGATTCTGACGTGCATGAACCGAGAAAAATCGTCTATGAACGTTATGAAATAGTTACCTCCGCCCAGCGACTTGCATTGTGTTCTCCCACTAATATCGCTGTGAACTATTTCTAAAGGACGCCGACACATGTGGTGGGCGGTCTTCGGAAATGGTACTTTTGTCATTTTCCCCTTTACGCAGACTCCGCATGGTTCCTCATGTATCCTAGAGTCCTCCTTCACGCTCCTTACAGGGATTTTTCTCATTGCATTCCCATGTAGATGACCTAACCTCTCATGCCATGATACGACCCCTTTGTACGCCTTAGCTTCAATAACCTCGGCGTGGTCCTTATCGTTCCCAGGTTCTTCTTGATCGTTCTCCATGGAAACGTTTGCTGCATGCCTTTCTGGTGGTATTGTCTCTAAGTAGTACACGTTGTCTCCTACCTTTGAGTTGAATACCACGTCTCCATCATCATGTGTGCCGACGGCCTCATCCTTCGTACATACTGTGGTGACGCCTTTCACTGCCAATTGCCTGATCGATATTAGATTTACATCTAATTCGGGCACCCACAGGGCGTTCGACAAGGATAGAGTCCACCCGCCGCAGTCCTTAGTCATCTTCACGACGATCGTGCCTTTTCCCTTGACTTCCAGGTACCCTTACCAATCCGGATCTGTCCGGTCGCAGGCACGAAGTCCACGAACCGATACCTATCCGGAGTCATATGGTTTGAGGCTCCCGAATCGAGATAGCTGATCCTGTCCCTTTCCACGTGGTTGATAGATGACAAGGCCAATGTGGAGACAAGTCCCTTAATTTTCGGCTTATCTTCCACTTTGTTTTCTGGGTCTTTCCTTTCCTCTTGGCAGTTGTATGATATGTGGCCTCGTTTTCCACATTTATAGCATTTTTTATCTTTTGGTTCTTGCTGTTTTTTCCTGGCGCCATTTTGTCTTTGTTGGGGCTTGGCCTTCAATTGTTTATAAGCCGCCATTGCGCTGTTCTTCTCAGAGGGGCCCATGGCCGCTTCCATTCTCCTTTCCTCAAGTAGGAGATCGGATTTCACGACCCTCGATGTTAGACTCTTATCGAGTCTTACCGTTCTAAGATATGTCGCGTAGTTCGGGTCCGACACGAGGCCGGCTAAAATGAAACACGCCTTCATATGATCTTCGATTATTAAACCTGCGTTGGAAACCTTTTTGCACAAGTCGTATATCCTCCCGCAGTACGTCCCGATGTCCATATCGGGGGTTTTTTCTATGGTACCCAGTTCCCGTATGCATAGGACAATGTCCATCGACGTGGATCTTCCATGGACGTCCTCTAGCGCCTTCCAACAATCCCTCGCTGTCCTCAAGGATTCAATTTCTCCGATGAATTCGGGGCGAATATGTCGGAAAAGATACGCACGTGCCATGTTGTCCTTCCTCATGCATTCTGGGTCCAGCCTTTGCGCTTCCGTAAATCCTGGTTCTATTGCCTCCCAGCAACCCAGGAAAATTAGCGAGGCTTCCGTCATTGTCCTCCAATAATCGTAGTTCTCCTTTCTTAGGACCGGCTTCATATCGCCATCCACATCACTTACTTTGTCGTGTTCGGCCATGGTGTGGTCTCTTCTCGGATTATCTTATAAAACACAAAAATCCAGAAAAATAATACCGTTTTTCCCCGCAGTTTACTGCCCTGGGCCCATAACCTGTTATTTAATAAGGTTTTGGGTTTTATTAATTAACGATTCACTTAGATTCGTTTTCTCCAATGTATCAACAGTCTTATTGCACGTCTTACCACTGCGGAACCTCCAAGTCAATAGAACAACGTGGTCGACTTCTAAGACAAAAGAGCGTC
Organism: Bombus sylvicola; assembly: GCA_019677175.1. Taxonomy (NCBI): domain Eukaryota; kingdom Metazoa; phylum Arthropoda; class Insecta; order Hymenoptera; family Apidae; genus Bombus; species Bombus sylvicola. The sequence continues at coordinate 16,765 of JACSOB010000184.1, read as the reverse complement.
GATAGAAGTCGTACCAACCTAGCTCGTAGAAACGAGTGATCATACCAACTTAACATTTCTTAACAATAAGAGCGCTTTAACGTCGAAATATCTTAAACGGGATTGTAATGACGGTTAGTTTTCGTCAAAATCGCCGATATCATAGCGATTTGCGAGCTGTTATGCTTGTTTCGACGCTGAAACAGGCGTGCATTACATTTGGCGAGTAATGTGGATTGAAAAGAGCGTTCAAACGTCGACATATCTCAAACGGGATAGAAATGACGGTTAGTTTTGGTCAAAATCGACGAAGTCATCGCGATTTGCGAGCTGTTGGGCTTGTTTCCACGCGGAAACGTGTGTGCATTACATTTGGCGCGTAAAGTGGAGTGAAAAGAGCGCTTAAACGTCGAATTATCTCAAACTGTATGGAAATGACCTTTAGTTTTCGTCAAAATCGACGAAATCATCGCGATTTGCGAGCTGTTGGGCTTGTTTCAACGCTGAAACGTGTGTGCTGTTACGTATTACTAGTAACGTTATGTTCTCTTTTGTTTCTGATCGACTTTAACCGTTGAATTCGCAAAAAATTTTTTTTATTTTTTGTTTTAATTGTTTTAATTTATTTTGTTTTGTTTTAATTTAATTTAATTTAATTCAGCTCGATTTAATTTGAATTTTAACAGGAAGGGAAATTTAAACGATATCGTTGTATTTGAGATATAAGATTTCTGGTTAAGATCTATTTCTAAGTTCGAGAATTTATATTATATGTTTTTCTTATCGAAACTTTCGATTTACACGGTAGTTGCTGCCACCAGAAATAGTCTAAGGACTATTTCGATTAGAAAAATTACTTTAGATTGTTTATTAATGAATTAATTATTCGCGGGTAGCGTTAGCTTATATTTAGGCTACTGACAAATGAATTCCACGTTTTCGGCTAACCTGCTATGCGCAGGGATACTGGCACGGGAGAGGATTAAAGTTAAAGACAATAACATTTATCTTTATTGAACGGATTTTATTTGAAAGTCGAATTGCTTAGGTTGTTACACACACGATTCTCTTTCCTTCCGAATTTTAATTATCGAGGGTGATTTCAATGATCCTTTCGTAAGATTTAAGACGATGATTTATCGTCGACCCGTTCGCGAGAATGAAACAAGATCAGGGGTAGATGATTCTAATCTAATTCCCGATTGCAACGAAGTTATCGGAGAAGAAAGGAGTTCCCAAAATTCAATTTCTTACCTTGGTACAAAGGTGCTGTCTGGTGCCATCTCAGCCTGCTCCAATGGTCGTAGGTGGTTATCGATGAGATTTATTTCTCGAACTCGGAATATAATTTATTGTCGAATTTCTATTTTACTTATTTATTTATTTTGATAAACACCTTACAAATCTCTAACCGGATTAATATCGCAATTACAATATATTTTCTTTTGACAATGAAATGGGGACTTAGAAAACTCTCTAACTTGATCGCGACTCTCTCTTTTCTTTTTACAATGAACAACTAAAGACCGCTGAAACGCTAAGTGTTACACAATTGTTTAACGCAAGAATGAACGTAATACTGGACGTAACGTGTTATAATAATTAATGAGCCAACTGTACTAATAACAAAATGGACCTTATGACGAACGTAAAAGTAATGAACGCTATAACGACCGTAATGATACTGCTCGCGAATATTAATGAACCGCTGCTCTATGTTGCTATGCTTATTTATAATGCCATCCCCACGGGGTGGTGATCTTCTGGGGGTATGCTTCCGTGGGAATCGGGATGTTGCAGTTTTGATTTCTTAAAGTCGTACGTGAGAGAATGCGAATTCTATCCTTCGACTCAGTTCCTGTCGGTCCTATGCTTCTGCTGAGCTAGCGTCTGGATGGCCCGAAGAATTCCATGCTAATCTAATCTTTTTCTCAAGAACTCTCCACGTTAGTACCGTGAGAATTATCTGTGTTTTCTTCGGCACGTGCAAGGGCTGGCGGCTGCAGCCTCAGTATCATTTCGATGTTCGCTCGGGCAACACGCGTGATCTGCTGTTCTCCCACAACGAGGTCCTCCTCCTTCGAGTTATTTTCCGTAAGTTTGGTATCGATGAATATTTGCATATTATGGTTGTTTTCGTGTTTTTGATCCTTTTTCTTTCTGTTGTTTCCTTAGGCTTCGGTGATTGACGTTTGAACAGTGTTTTCGGCGCCTCTATCGGAGGTTCTCATTCAGATTTCCCTGGTGCGTATTTTATCTTGTTTTTAGTTCGTTTGATTCGTCCTGTTTCGTTTTATTTAAACAGTATTGTGTTGTTTCAGCGCAAGAGGAAGAGGGATTCCGAAGAACCCGTGGGCGACTCGTCGTGGGTTTCTTATTATTATTTTGTTTATATGTTCAATATATATATATATACTTTTAAATGCAAAGCTATCTATCTTATGTTTGTTAAATATATTTGTTTAATTTTATTTTTTTTTTTTAATTAATTATATATATATATATTTTATACATTTGTATTTGACAATATATTTAAGAAAAATGTTAACAATGTGTTTTCATGATTTGTTTTCTCGCGGCTGATTTCCACCAATCCCCGACATTCCTGTCGCGTGCTATTATTTATTTCTACCTCATCACGACGTTCTATTTTGCATGAAATATTTATTTTCGTTGTTCTTTCCTTTTCTTTTCTTTCTTTTTCCTATTGAAAGTATAATTTATTTTTCGTAACACATAATAGTTAGTGTACGCATGTTTCAAGATGGCCGCCCGTGAATGTCCCTCACATACAGTGATTTTTATCGATCTCGGATCTATTTATCAATTATGTGTAAATCTTGTTTTGATGTTTTAACGTATAGTTGAAGTGAGAAATATAGTATTTTATATTTATCTAACGTGTGTAATCATTGCGTGTATTTCAACGTGCGCGTATAAATCTAACATGGCTGCTCGCGAATGTCATCAGTGAGGTTACAGTGGCGGATATTTAGTTTTATTTGATATCGAACTGATTTTCTGTCTGTCGCTCGTTTTCCTTTATTCTACCGCAATTAAAATTAATTTATTATTGATATTGTTATTAAAATGACAATAGTATTGTTCATGTGAATGCATATATATATATATTTATATTGTGTGTCATTTTAATGTGACTAATGTTTTGTAATTTTTCCGATAGTATTATTTATTGTTTTGAGTAGTTTATTTTATAGTATTCAATAATATAAAACACACAAAAACACGTATATATATATATATACATATGCGTATACATATTTCTTCTGGTGGTGTAGTTTCATACGAAGTGAAATGTTAATTATTTATTTTATATTAAATTCATTTAATAAGATAGAACACACACACACGTACACGTATATATGTATATATTTCTGGTAGTTTGATTTTCATTTAGATTCTTAGTGATATAATGTTGTGTGTTTGAGGTTATATTTTGATTTCATATATACATATATATCTTGTATTGTGATAACATAGTATCAAAGTTTTCTAGATTATTGTGTGTTTAATGTGTTTTCCACATATTTGTGTTTGACAGTAGAATTTCTGTACGCGATTCTTTAAGTCATTGCGGTGTCAATTATTTTTGAACGTTCTAGCCTGTCGACAGGTTGTTACTTAGTCTCTAGTGTCGCGTTATGTGTTCTATTTCATTTGTATTCATTTAGATTATTAATATTAGTTTAGTTTACAGTATAGATTATATATTTTTATATTATATATAGACATCCATGTTTCATAATGTAATTTTCATTTACGTTTTAGCCTATCGACAGGTTATTGCGTTGTGTGCTCTATTTCTTTATTATTCATTTAGATAGTAATTTAGTATAGATTATATATTTATATGTTATATATATATAGACATGCATGTTTCGTAATGTAGTTCTCATTTTATAATTACTTTACCGGAATATTGTCTAGTTTTAAGTATGTATCTTAGATTAATAATTTGATGTAAGAGCGTGCGCACACATATATATATTTTCTGACAATGTAACCATTATTTCTTTAATAATACAATATTGTATGTTTTTATGTATACGTTAGACCATAAGTTCTTTGATTTTATATACTCATATAATATTATTTATAGTTTGGTTTATTACATAGTATTGTCTTTAATATTTTCTAGGTTATTACATGTTTTGCATATATGTTTATATTTATATGTAACTCTCCAAGTTGTTGCTGCGTTGATTGAATAAAATATATTTATATACACATATATTTCTGGTGTTTCAATTATTTCCCTTTTCCAGTTATTCTTATTTCCTGGTTTATTTATTCGGTTCGCGACTCATTCAGTTTATTAGTAGATTCAATTTAATTTTAATTTTATACTGGTTGGATTTATTAGTCACCCTCATTTGTTAATTCTATATTTCGTTTCTTAATGCCGTATGTTCGTTTGTGTATTCAAATCCTTATTCGCGCGTTTTGTATCGCGCAGTTTTCTTTTTCTCGTTACGGCACGTGCGGAGCGCGGGACGTAACAGTGCATTACATTTGGCGCGTAAGGTGGAGTGAAAAGAGCGCTTAAACGTCGAAATATCTCAAACGGTATGGAAATGACGGTTAGTTTTCGTCAAAATCGAGGAAATCATCGCGATTTGCGAGCTGCTGGGCTTGTTTCGACGCTGAAACGTGTGTGCATTACATTTGGCGCGTAAAGTGGAGTGAAAAGAGCGCTTATACGTCGAAATTTCTCAAACGGGATAGAAATGACGATCAGTTTTCTTCAAAATCGCGGAAATCATCGCGATTTGCGAGCCGTTGTGCTTGTTTCGACGCTGAAACGTGTGTGCATTACATTTGGCGCGTAAAGTGGAGTGAAAAGAGCGCTTAAACGTCGAAATATCTCAAACGGGATAGAAATGACGGTTAGTTTTCGTCAAAATCTATGAAATCATCGCGATTCGCGAGCCGTTGGGCTTGTTTCGACACTGAAACGTGTGTGCATTACATTTGGTGCGTAAGGTGGAGTGAAAAGAGCGCTTAAACGTCGAAATATCTCAAACGGTATGGAAATGACGGTTAGTTTTCGTCAAAATCGACGAAATCATCGTGATTTGCGAGCGGCTGGGCTTGTTTCGACGCTGAAACGTGTGTGCATTATATTTGGCGCGTAAACTGGAGTGAAAAGAGCGCTTAAACGTCGAAATATCTCAAACGGTATGGAAATGACGGTTAGTTTTCGACAAAATCGACGAAATCATCGCGATTTGCGAGCTGTTGGGCTTGTTTCGACGCTGAAACGTGTGTACTGTTACGTATTAGTTTATTGACATCGATCAAATTTTTAAATTTAGAGTTTACGGAAAATTTTTTTTTTGTTGTTGAGTTTGAATTTAGTCTGAAGGAAGATAAATTGAAATGATATTATTGTGTATGTAATACTGGTTTAGATTTCTAATTAATACGGTAGTTGCTGCCACCAGAAATAGTCTGAGGACTATTTCAAAATATTTTATTTTTATTAATTTTCCGTTTAATGGGTAGCGTTAACTGATGCTTAATGCAACTGGTAAACGAATTTCACTTTACGGCTAACCTGCGATGTGCAGGAATACTGGCACTGGAGAGGATTAAAGCTGGGATTAATAATTATTTGTCCACGTTGAACGGATTTTATTTGAATGTAGAATTGCTTAGATTATTACCTTTATATATATATTTATTAGCCGGATATATATATATTTTTAGCGTTGCTGGATTGGATAGGAATGTGAGATTTTCGTTGTTTTACATAAATTTATTTTTTTTACGTTCGACTTCTTCTTCTCTTTTAATTTCACTGTAATAGTTTGCCGTTAGAACCGAAACTCAATTCATTTACTACGATGGATTCCGTTACCACGATTTCCTTGCCTTTCGAGTTTAATAATCGAGGATGATTCTAACGATCCTCTCTGTGTGGGACTCGTGTGATTTCGCAAGCCTTGCCCAAAGACGGGTAGTATTTTACCAACAGTGGGAGAAGGAATGCGAAGATCGACGGGTGTTTTTGATAATCGAAAACACCGTTTGCACAAGCCAACACAGCGAACGATCCTTTGGTTAAATTTCCGAAGGGAAGTTGTTCTGCTATTTCTCTCTTATAATCGCATGCAACGATGGCAAGAATATCGGTTATTAGCAATGCCGGTATTGCTTTTAATTTTCGATTGACCCCGACGATGTATTTAATAGTCCTCTCTGTGCGGGATTTGTGTGATTTCGCAAGCCTTGCCCAAAGACGGGCAATATTTTGCCAACAATGGGAGGAGGAATGCGAAGATCAGTGGGTGGTTCAGTAGCTGAAAACACCGTTCGCACAAGCCAACACTGTTAAGAAATGTTAAGTTGGTATGATCACTCGTTTCTACGAGCTAGGTTGGTACGACTTCTATCGACGCTCTTTTGTCTTAGAAGTCGACCACGTTGTTCTATTGACTTGGAGGTTCCGCAGTGGTAAGACGTGCAATAAGACTGTTGATACATTGGAGAAAACGAATCTAAGTGAATCGTTAATTAATAAAACCCAAAACCTTATTAAATAACAGGTTATGGGCCCAGGGCAGTAAACTGCGGGGAAAAACGGTATTATTTTTCTGGATTTTTGTGTTTTATAAGATAATCCGAGAAGAGACCACACCATGGCCGAACACGACAAAGTAAGTGATGTGGATGGCGATATGAAGCCGGTCCTAAGAAAGGAGAACTACGATTATTGGAGGACAATGACGGAAGCCTCGCTAATTTTCCTGGGTTGCTGGGAGGCAATAGAACCAGGATTTACGGAAGCGCAAAGGCTGGACCCAGAATGCATGAGGAAGGACAACATGGCACGTGCGTATCTTTTCCGACATATTCGCCCCGAATTCATCGGAGAAATTGAATCCTTGAGGACAGCGAGGGATTGTTGGAAGGCGCTAGAGGACGTCCATGGAAGATCCACGTCGATGGACATTGTCCTATGCATACGGGAACTGGGTACCATAGAAAAAACCCCCGATATGGACATCGGGACGTACTGCGGGAGGATATACGACTTGTGCAAAAAGGTTTCCAACGCAGGTTTAATAATCGAAGATCATATGAAGGCGTGTTTCATTTTAGCCGGCCTCGTGTCGGACCCGAACTACGCGACATATCTTAGAACGGTAAGACTCGATAAGAGTCTAACATCGAGGGTCGTGAAATCCGATCTCCTACTTGAGGAAAGGAGAATGGAAGCGGCCATGGGCCCCTCTGAGAAGAACAGCGCAATGGCGGCTTATAAACAATTGAAGGCCAAGCCCCAACAAAGACAAAATGGCGCCAGGAAAAAACAGCAAGAACCAAAAGATAAAAAATGCTATAAATGTGGAAAACGAGGCCACATATCATACAACTGCCAAGAGGAAAGGAAAGACCCAGAAAACAAAGTGGAAGATAAGCCGAAAATTAAGGGACTTGTCTCCACATTGGCCTTGTCATCTATCAACCACGTGGAAAGGGACAGGATCAGCTATCTCGATTCGGGAGCCTCAAACCATATGACTCCGGATAGGTATCGGTTCGTGGACTTCGTGCCTGCGACCGGACAGATCCGGATTGGTAAGGGGTACCTGGAAGTCAAGGGAAAAGGCACGATCGTCGTGAAGATGACTAAGGACTGCGGCGGGTGGACTCTATCCTTGTCGAACGCCCTGTGGGTGCCCGAATTAGATGTAAATCTAATATCGATCAGGCAATTGGCAGTGAAAGGCGTCACCACAGTATGTACGAAGGATGAGGCCGTCGGCACACATGATGATGGAGACGTGGTATTCAACTCAAAGGTAGGAGACAACGTGTACTACTTAGAGACAATACCACCAGAAAGGCATGCAGCAAACGTTTCCATGGAGAACGATCAAGAAGAACCTGGGAACGATAAGGACCACGCCGAGGTTATTGAAGCTAAGGCGTACAAAGGGGTCGTATCATGGCATGAGAGGTTAGGTCATCTACATGGGAATGCAATGAGAAAAATCCCTGTAAGGAGCGTGAAGGAGGACTCTAGGATACATGAGGAACCATGCGGAGTCTGCGTAAAGGGGAAAATGACAAAAGTACCATTTCCGAAGACCGCCCACCACATGTGTCGGCGTCCTTTAGAAATAGTTCACAGCGATATTAGTGGGAGAACACAATGCAAGTCGCTGGGCGGAGGTAACTATTTCATAACGTTCATAGACGATTTTTCTCGGTTCATGCACGTCAGAATCATCAGCAGGAAGAATGAAGCACTCAAGTGTTTCAAGGAGTACCAGGCGGAGGTGGAGGCTTTACACCAATCCAAGATAAGTGCCCTTCAAACAGATAACGGAGGTGAGTACACAGGAGAAAACTTCGAGAACTACCTGAAGGAGAAAGGCATCTTACACAGGAAAACTGTTCCTAGAAACCCTGAACAAAATGGGGTCTCCGAACGAGCGAACAGAACCCTGGTCGAGATGTCCAGATGCTTACTCATCCAATCTGGACTCCCCGACTATCTGTGGGGGGAGGCCGTGAACACGGCATGCCATATACGGAACCTATGCCCATCCGCTGCCATCGGAGACAAGATCCCACTGGAATTATGGAAGGGTAAGGGATGTGACCTCCAAGGGGAGATAAACAGACTGAGAGTGTTTGGATGCAGAGTATGGTATCTAAAGAGTCCAAGCGGAGGAAAATTCGAGAGCAGAGCGGATGAGGGGATATTTGTGGGATATGACAGACAGGTCAAGGGTTATAGAATTTACCTACCGAAGACCCAGAAGGTGGTAATATCCTGTCATGTCAGATTTGAGGAGAACACGTTTCCCTACAAGAGCGCTAAGGTGGAAACGAACCATATAAAGGATAAGTCCTCGGAATGGATATGGGACGTAGAAACTTTTGAACATAGGGGAGAAGCCGGTCAACCTGACGTCGAGACACAAAGTGACGGAGAAAACGACGAAGGGGAAACCGACTACTTTATGGATAGTTTAACGTGTGAGGACAGTCCAGTGAATACTGTGAGTGTACCGTTTGTGCCGAGGAGGTCGGCAAGACTGCACAAACCGAAAACATGTGTTTGTTGTGCCCACACTGCGACTGTTTGCAAAGCTCAAAACATATGTGTACCTGTGAATGTGCATGAAGCCCTGAGTGGGCCAGACGCTCAAAAAGTGGACTGATGCAATAAAGAAGGAACTAGACAATTTAAAGGATAAAGATGTGTGGGACATTGTGCAAAAGACCCTTAAATAAAAACGTTATAGACTGTAAGTGGGTGCTTGTGATAAAGAGAGACCCTGATAGGTATAAGGCTAGGCTAGTAGCTCGGGGATTCTGGCAGAGGCCTGGAATAGACTATTCAGAAACCTTTAGTCCGATAGTGAAGCGCAGAACTCTAAGAATTCTGCTTGCTCTATGTGCGGAGAATGAGTGGATTTACGAGCACATCGATGTGGAATGTGCATATCTCAACAGCCCTCTGGATGAGGATATATACATGGAGCAACCAGAACTCTTTAGAGTTCCGGGCAAGGACAGAACTAAATTTGTGTGTAAGCTCAAAAAGAGCCTGTATGGACTGAAGCAAGCTGGGAGAATGTGGTTTAGGCACATCGATAGTATTTTAAGAGGTATGAGTCTGAACCCATGCGTGAGTGATCCATGTGTGTATGTGGATGCACCTAAAAAATTGATTGTAGCTGTGTATGTGGACGACATCCTTGTGTTTGGGACGAATGAGTGGATTGAGGTATTCAAAACTAGGATTAAGGACAAATTAGAGGTTAGAATGCTAGGTGTGGACACTCAATTTCTGTCCATCCACCTGAGTAAGCCAAACAGCACCATGGTAGTATTCGATCAATCTGTACAGATAGGTCAAATGCTGGACCTGTTTGACATTACTCACGAGGTTGGGGTGGTGGGAGTATCGACACCTCTAGCTAGGGAATGTGAGGCTGGTTTTGATATTGAACGTGATGAGCCTTTCGACAGGAAATTATATGAACAAGCTGTGGGGCACATAATGTATGTCGCTACTGTAAGTCGTCCCGATGTTGCGTGTGCAATAGGAAAATTAAGCCAAAGATGCGCGAATCCGACTGTATCCGATTGGAAAGCAGTGAAGCGGGTATTCAAATATTTATTAAAGACCAAAGACTTGAAGTTAGTGTACCAGAGGACCGGGCAACCTCTGAAAGTATTTTGTGACTCGGATTTTGCGGGTTGTACGGTAGACAGGAAATCCAGGAGCGGGTATGTGTTTATACTCGCTGGTGCTGCGATATCCTGGCTATCCAAAAAACAACCGATTATAGCTCAGTCGACGTGCGAAGCGGAATTCGTGGCAATGCAGGAAGCAGCAAGGGAAACAGTGTGGATTTCCTTATTGTTAAAGGAATTGGGTCAACTGTCATATTGCCCTCGCCCCTGCAAGATATTCTGCGATAATATCGGAGCTATTTCGTGGTCAAAGGACGAAATAGTTGCCGAGAGTTCTAAGCACGTCCAAGTGCGCTATTTTTACGTTAAGAACTGCGTATCGAGGGGGATATTAGAGTACAATTATGTTCCTAGTCCGGAGAATGTCGCTGACATTCTTACCAAAGGGTTAAATAGGATTAAGACTCAACGATTTACCAAAGCTATGGGGCTCGTAGAAACTAGCGATCAAAGGGGAGTGTTAAGAAATGTTAAGTTGGTATGATCACTCGTTTCTACAAGCTAGGTTGGTACGACTTCTATCGACGCTCTTTTGTCTTAGAAGTCGACCACGTTGTTCTATTGACTTGGAGGTTCCGCAGTGGTAAGACGTGCAATAAGACTGTTGATACATTGGAGAAAACGAATCTAAGTGAATCGTTAATTAATAAAACCCAAAACCTTATTAAATAACAAACACAGCAGACAACTCCTTTTTATTTAGGGTTTGAACAATGATTCTATCTTCGAAACCGTTCGCGAAAATAAAACGAGATCGATGATACGAAGTTCTAATTCGATTCTCGAGGGCAACGAAATTATCAGAGAAGAAGGAAATTCTCAAAATTAATTTTCTTACCTTGAGGAGTAGGCGCTGTCTGGCGCCATTTACCTCAGCTGCTCCGTTGGTCGTCGAAGGTTTTACTGGGTTTATTACTTGAACTCGAATATAGTTTACTATCAACTTTTACTTTATTTTTCTATTTCGGTACGGACAGAACAATTTACTGACTGGATTAATACCGCAATTACAATGCGCGTTCAAGATAAATTCTCTTTTTCCTTGGTCGCGGCTCTCTTTCCTGACCAAAAACTAAAGACTCCGAAGCGCGAAATACTATACAAAATTTCTAAAGATGAGCGCGATAACGAACGTAGTAACGAAATAATTAACAAAAGTGAACAAAATAATTATAAACCGTAATAACGAGGATCGCAATAATAATGAACAAAGAATAATGTAATAAGAATATTCACCAGGATGACAATGTTGATCGATAATTGGTGAGTATAATAACGATAATGTTAATGAGTGAGCAACGTAATAAGAATATTCACCGGAATAATAAATGATAATTGAGCGTAATAATGTTCACCAGAATAATAATGTTAATCGCTAAATGATAACTATCGTAGTCCTCTCTGCTCTACGTTGCTCGCTTATTTATATTGCCATCCCCCACGGCGTGGTGGTCCGCTGGGGGTACGCTTATGATTGTTTTTGCGATTTTGATGTTTCCCCTTTCTTGTTGTTTCCCCTAGGTTTCGGTGATCGACGTTCGAACAATGTTTGCGGAGGCATTTCCATCGGAAGTTCCTTATTATTATTTTTCTTTTAAACGCCTTTTTTTTTTATGTATGATATATATATATATTTTTTTTTAAATATGATATCTATTTTATGTTTGTTAAATATATGTATTTTAATTCTATATTTCCCCTTTTTAATTATATATATATATATATATATATATATATATATATATATATATATATATATATATATATATATATATACATATATATATTTTTAGATTTGTAGTTGCGCACATGTTTTATTAAAGAAAAGTGTTAAATATGTTTTCATGATTTATTTCTCGCGCCTGACTTCCATTAATCCTTAATATTCCTATCGCCGTGACGCGTGTAAATCTAACATGGCTGCTCATAAATGTCATCAGCAAAGTTATAGTAACGGGTCTTTAAATTTTGTTTAATATCGAAGTAATTGTCTGCCGCTCGTTTTCCTTATTCTACCGCAATTAAACATTTACTTATTAATATTGCTTTAAAGTATCGTTCGTGTGAATATACGCATATATATATATTTTATGTTGTGTGTTTGTAATTCTTCGATTGCGTTATTTATTGTTTTGAGTAGTTTATTTTATAGAGTATTCGATACTATAAAACATACGCGCACACATGCATATATATATATACGTATTCATATGCATATTTCTCTTGGCGGTGTAGTATTCATACGAAATGAAATGTCAATTATTTATTTATCTTTTACCGGAATGCAGGCTAGTTTTAAGTATGTATCTTAGATTATCGGTTTGATAAAATTCGCACACATATATATATTTCTGACAACGTAACCTTCATTTCTCTAATAATACGATATTGTATGTTTAAACTATTAGTTTTCGACATCATGTATACTTATATTTTATAATTTGATAATTTTGTATTTATTGCATAGTATTGGAAGCACTGTCTCTAATATTCACTAGGTTATTACATGTTAGGCATATATGTTTTATACTTATATGTAACTCTCCAAATTGATTGATTGAAATATATTTATATATATATATGTCGGGTTTGCATTAGAATTAGAGTTGGGGGCGTGAAACGAATCTTCGTTCGAATTACACGTTGTCGTTATGCAATAGAGAAGACATCAACCAGTGCAAATACGATTATTATAGAATTAGACAAGTAACCGTGGTAATCAGGTACTCGAGAAACTAATGACAATGAACTTAGGTTCAATAACGAATCCGCGGTCAACGGGATGATGGATGAACATGCTCACAATCTCTAAGTCGGACTCTTTGTTAAAACGTGGAATATCCACCGAGCGTACAGACACTAAGTCACTCGCTAATACGACCCTACGAGAGAATGACTTTCCGTCGCGCTGATGCTGCGGAGGAAAACTATGATGGGGTGTGTCTAAGGACACGAGATCATTGGATTCGTCGAGGATAGCCTTCGTTCAGAAGGTAAGGGAAATTGGCGTTGCTGCTAATTGGTCAATCTCCATATCGGTGGTTAGAAAAAGATGCTAGCCGCCCTTCGAGGGAGAGGCTGCTGTGGGAGACGCCGCTCGTTGAAAAATAGGTCTCCCCTATTTTCCCGTAGTTGGGACAAAGACTGTTTGTCTATATGAAGGACTTTAGGTAACTAGATCTTAAGATTTATAACGGGCCCTCGGGCTAGCTGAACATGTACTGCGGAGACGCATCGACATCTGGCAATCATCTTACTCGAAGAATAGGGTCTGCGTGTGGCGAGCTACGGGACAGAGACCGTTGGAATGTTTACTGTCGAGTGTTACAACTATTTCCTTTTTAAGGAGAACCTATAGAATTACTCCATGCCTTTGTTAGACAAAGCGTTCATCCCGTGACCGCGGCTACGTTCGGCGACTGGCTGTCGCCTCGAGCCCAAGCTCACTATCACAAGTCTCGAACAATTTACAATTGGACTGCATAGCTGCAATCGTTTAGTTATGGCTATCGTAGACTCTAGATTAAAATGTTACGGGGCTATCGAAGTTCCAGGGCTCCGGTGTTCTTTCATATCCGACATATATATTCCAGGCGTTTCAATTATTTTACCCTTTTGTAGTTATTCTTATTTCCTGTTTTATTCAAAATTGTTTGTATTATGTATTTTATTTATTGGTTGGATCTGTTAATCGCCCTCGTTTGTGATGCCGCGTGTTCGCTTGTGCATTCAAATCCTTATTCGCGTGTTTTGTATACAATGGTTTCTTGTTCTTGTTACGGCGCGTGCGGAGCGCGGGACGTGACACCCCCGCTCTTGGAGTTCAAATTTCCATAGGAAATTTGACTGATGGTGTCACTGAGTTTGCTCAAGGCGAATGCAGGTGTCGTTGGTACTTGAATGACTACCGGTGCTATCGATATCCCTTGAGGTTGCGCTGTTTGATCATCGATATCTCATCTTCTTTTGAGGTATAGTAGCGGGTGGGTGACTGGGCCGTATATTATTGTGAGTATTCCAAATATTGCTGCACCGACAGTTCCAAATTCCATAAAACCTGTCCATAAACCTGATACGGCATTTTTCGCTATTGTCGTTAATGTGTTTTTGTCCATCATTCCCAGGATGTTTACTGTTCCAGGGACGATTGTTTTTCCTGTTGCTCCTCTGGCCAATGTGTTCGAAACTGCAGATTTTTCTGCCAGGAACATGACGTGGTCCCGTAGTGCATCGAAGTCTTTTGGGTATATATTCTGCTCGTGGCCAATGACGATGGTGCCGAATATCGCCACGTTTGGCGCACGTCCGGGCGGAGTTCCTTTACTTGTACTGGAATGCATTTGACTATATGGACCGCTTCTCCTGCGATCAAAGCCATGTGTTTTTTGGTTGCGGTGTATCATGGTATAGTGTTGTCGTTTGTCGTTCTGCTTTCGAGTTTATCAGAAATAAGAATAACATTTTATCACCATTAATATATATATATATATATATATATATATATATATATATATATATATATATATATATATATATATAGAAAGAAAAATTTTATAATTGTATGTATTATTAAATTTTTTATTGTTAAAACCTTGTTTTATTTTAGGTTTTACGTACATGCTATCGGTAAAAATAAATATCATGAATGCTACTTGAGTTATAATTATATAGATATATGCATACGTACTGGTAAGTAGTATGAATGAGATTTGTTTTATTGTTATAAATATATAAATATATGTCGGAGATGTAAGGTAAACCGGAGCCTTTCCTGTGCACTGTTGGGAGAGTCTTTTAATGCTTTAGCCTGGACTTTATCATAGCTGTAATTAAACAATTGTTGTCATTCAATTTGATTGTAATACTTCGATATTTGCGATAGCGAAAGTGGGTTCGAGGTGACAACTTGTCGCCGAACGTAGCCACGGTCACGGGATAAACGTTTTGCTTGATGAAGGAATCAAACTTCAGACAGAAACTGCCTAGTAACGGTGTTTGGATCTTTCTTGATGCTTCCGAAGAGTATACAACAAACTTTTGACAGAAACTGCCTAGCAACGGCGTTTGGAACCTTCTGGATGTTTCCAGCGAACATACAACAAACAAAAGCAGTCGTACAGCGAAAAACAGATTTTGATCAGATATTCATTCGTATGATCGCCTTGGAAAGTGTTACATCGAGCAATTTACCGAGTGTTTCAACAATTGTATTTTTGTGTTTAAAATTATCCAAAGTTTAGTAAATAGTTATCCCGTTGGCCGTGGATTCGTTAGAACTCAAGGACATTGTTAATAGTGTTAATTAAATTCATTATTCACTAAACTTGTAACTCGTAAAACCAATCATTCGTTAATCTCATCATTCGTTAAACTTATTCTTCGTAAAACGATGGCTAATTCAAATGAAGAGTCGTTGTGTGCCTTAAATTTTAATGTTAATCCGACATATATATATTATCAATAGGAATAAATATTACAAATGTACCTTGTCTTCAAGTATATATATGTCGGATTAACATTAGAATTTAAGGCACACAACGACTCTTCATTTGAATTAGCCATCGTTTTACGAAGAATAAGTTTAATGAATGATGAGATTAACGAATGATTGGTTTTACGAGTTACAAGTTTAACGAATAATGAATTTAATTAACAGTATTAACAATGTCCCTGAGCTCTAACGAATCCACGGCCAACGGGATAACTATTTACTAAACTTGGGATAATTTTAAACACAAAAATACAATTGTTGAAACACTCGGTAAATTGCTCGATGTAACACTTTCCAAGGCGATCATACGAATGAATATCTGATCAAAATCTGTTTTTCGCTGTACGACTGCTTTTGTTTGTTGTATGTTCGCTGGAAACATCCAGAAGGTTCCAAACGCCGTTGCTAGGCAGTTTCTGTCAAAAGTTTGTTGTATACTCTTCGGAAGCATCAAGAAAGATCCAAACACCGTTACTAGGCAGTTTCTGTCTGAAGTTTGATTCCTTCATCAGGCAAAACGTTTATCCCGTGACCGTGGCTACGTTCGGCGACCAGTTGTCACCTCGAACCCACTTTCGCTATCGCAAATATCGAAGTATTACAATCAAATTGAATGACAACAATTGTTTAATTGCAGCTATGATAAAGTCCAGGCTAAAGCATTAAAAGACTCTCCCAACAGTGCACGGGGAAGGCTCCGGTTTTCCTTACATCTCCGACACGGCCATTCTGACTATCACACGTCCTCGTGTGCAGCCAAAATACAGAGTTTTTCAACACTAGACTCGGTGTAATTGATATTATTTACCATTCGATTAGATGTTCCAAATAAGTCAAGGGTCCAGTTCAACAACAAAACTTTGTACAGAGGTTCAACAAGCAAGGAAATGAAAGAGAACGCAAATTAGTAGTATTATAATTTGTATTAAAAGTATCAGTTGCATTCTGCAAGCCATCAACCAGACCGCAATGACACGACAGATCATTTTCGATATCACACACAGATCTCAGTTTGTTGGATCATATTGCCACGTTGAGTGCATTACAGAAGGC